>NDGM011187847.1:0-12946 GCA_002564305.1 Octomys mimax
AAAAAAACAATGATAGATGAGGGGCTCATGTGTCTCTCATATGGCTTAAAAATCAGGGTACTTTGAATTCAGTTAGAAAACATCAGGGGCCGGGGAGATGGCTCAGAATATTGAGTTCAATCCCCAGTTCCACCAAAAGAAAAAAAAAGAAAAGAAAAGAAAACATCAGTAAAAGGAAGAAAAATTCAGAAAGCAAAACAAAAACAAAGAACTTGCCTGTTGTTCATAGCTTAGCTGAGTCAATAAAATGGGCTTAATGATTTTTTTAGGAAAGAGATTTATCTCTGTACTTGCCAATTAGCTGTCTATACACTTGATCTTAGTGAAAAGTCAGAGAAGCAATGATGATGATTAATTTTTTAAAGTTTTAAAAAATGAATATTTTTGAATCTCTATATGAACTTAATAGGCACACTAAGAGGAATTTGAGGAATAATCTCTATGGAAAAGTTGTGTGCCCCTTAAAAAATACGTTCTTTTCCTGCACACAGTAGAATAGGGCTTTGAGTATCTCTGTTAAGGACTGAAAGGCCTGGACAGTCAGTCCATGGACAAGGCCCCTATGATGTGGTCTGAAATGTCCCTTGGAAGACCCTGTGTCGAAGACTTGACCTCCAGCCCATAGCACTCTTGAAAGGTGGTGTAGACGATAAGAGGTAGGGCCTAGTTGGAGACGTTAGGTTCCGGAGGTCCTGCCTGGAGTGGGATCATTGGAACCTGGCCGCTGTCTGTCTTTCCCTTTTGTATCCTAGTCATTAAGTCAGCAGTACCCTGTACAGTGCGTTCTCTGCTCTGGTGCACTGCCCTGCATTAGCCCCAAAGCCATGGGGCCAGTTGGTCATGGACTAACAGTTCTAAAATTCTAAGCCAAAAAAACTTTCTCGTTTTATCCTGTGCTTGTCTCAGTTCTTATCATTGTAACATGCTCGCTAACACAAGGTTCATCAGATGGAGCGTGTGTGCCTCATGTAGAGGCTGTGCGAATGTTAGTAAGCATGGCGTGTTTGAGAGTGGTAGAAGCGCCTCAGAAGGGTCTGACAGCCACCTTTTAGTTGGCCTGTTTGGAATTTAGGCCACTTGGAACTGAGAATAGGCAAGAAGAAAGTGAATCAGCTGGGTCAGCTCTCGCAGACATCTTGGGTCAGTGCTTTGCCAGGGGTGCTGGCTCAGGTGGAGCGTCAGCTTCAGGGGCTTTGGGATCTGCCAGGGAGATCGGTGGGTCATGCCTCTGGACATGTGTGGGTGGGCCGTGCCTCTGGATGCGTCTGGTAGGTCATGGCGGTGTGACTGAGGGGGCCGCTCCTGGGCCTCACCCTCTCCTCTGGTGCGCTCTCCCCGCTCTGCTTCCCTGCTGCTGTCAGCTAAGCAGCTTTGCTCTCCCATGCCCTTTACTGTGGAGCTCCTGCCTTGGAGACCTCAGACTGGGGACTGAATCCCCTGAAACTGGGAGCCAAAAAGCTCTTCTTGCAACAAGTTGACTACTATGGAAGATAGGAAGTTGGCACCATGAGAGGGGCCATTGCTGTCGCTGTACTGTGTGTCCTAGAAGACTTTAGGGCTAGCCTGCAGGAAGAGTTGGGAAAGGCTTGGAGATGTGTGCTAGAGAAGGCCCAGTGCACTGTGAACCAAGCTCCATGAGTGATTCCGATCAGGTTCAGCAGTCTGACGTCCTGTCAGTGATTCCCGTTAGTGTGCAGATAGTAGAAGCTAGAATTAGAAAGTTTCCCCTGGGAACAAGGACTCTTGCAATTTGGGGTAGGGGTCATGTGTGTTACGCTCTGGCAGGAGACTTGTTTACGTTTTTTTCCATGCTGAGACTGCACAGGACACTGAGATTAAGGGTGGCGGGCTAGTGACTGGCACAGGAATGGCAAGGCGGCCCGGTGTTGAGGCTGCGGCTGGCCGCCTGAGCTGGGCTTGGGGTGAGAAGTGCAAGTACAGTACAGAGCAGAGCACTTTGAACAACTTAAATGTGGCCTCAGAAGGAATCTGTCTGGCACCGTCCCTCTGGACCCAGACCACAAGCTGGGCAGCTTCACTCTTCCACATTCAGAGCGAGCTGGATCTCCTGAGCCCAGGGAAACCCCTCCTTCAGGTTGTAGGCATCGGGCCTGGCGTCCAGCGTGGAAAAACTAATGTGCCCAATCATCTTTAAATATGGGCCACCTGCACTGGAAATGTAAAGCAGCTGTAGAATTCTGGCTTTTAACTAGTAGGTGACAGCAATAAAAAAGAGGCAGGAGTGGTGAACCTGGGGGTTGTCAACGATGTGGGACAAATGTGACGAAGGTCTCTCGGTCTCTGAAGTTCCATTTTGATTTGAAGAGTCAGTACGTTTTTCCAGAAACTCCACTGGTTGGTAGTCCTTTGGATTGCTACAAAGACCATGAAATGAATCTGATAATGATGTTCACCACTCTCTGGGCTATGTCCAGAGAATCTGCTGTCCTAAAGAATGGCTCGTGAAAGTTCTTGGTCAGGTACTTGTCTGGGTCTGAGGATAACTTTTTGAACTCATATAAGATTTGTACCACCTCTAAGATGTACAGGGATCTGGGAGAGAATGCATGTGTGTGTGTGTGTGTGTGTGTGTGTGCGTGCGCACGCGCGCGTGTATGCATGTGTGAATGTGTATGTTTTGCAGGGTCCCTGTCCACATAAACATTTGATTAGAAAAGATGAAAAGATGACTATACATGAGGTATAGTCATATAAAGATTGATCAATGCTGATTTAGGATAACAAGTAAGGAACTGATGTCTGCATGTTTGTTTACTGTGCAGTCAGTACTCACGGTCTTCGGATCACATGGCATAAAGTTCAAGACCCACTTCTCTGTGTTCATTATTATCAAGTGCGCCATACCTGGCTAACTTTATGCTTTTTCCCATGGGAAAAAGTGAGGCTATACTCCTGTTTACAGTGGCACAGTTCTTCGGAGTCTGTGTGTTTTGAAGCCACATGGTTGGGTCTTCTTGCACCTTCCTGTCCCAGTAGCCACTCATTTCGTGCTGGTCATCACATGATTTGTAGCACTTGATGCTCCACTGCGCTGCCTATGAACACTGGGCTCCATGCGCTCTTGTAAAGGTTGTCAACTGTGTCTCTTTGTCGATAATTGTGAAAGTAACTTTTATTTAGCGTATGCATGAAAATCAAACACTAATTGATTTTTCTGGTCATGTTTAACGTATTATTTGCAACACGGTATGAATGTGGGTTAGCTGGGCTGGGACATAGCTCAGTGACACTGTGCTTGCCTGGCAAGTGCAAGATCCTGAGTTCAATTCCAGGTACTAAGAAAAAGTAGGTTAGCGTATTTTCCAACCATGTCTTCTCTTGATTGTTGTGGGCTAGAATTGCTGCATTCTGGATCATCCCTTTCGAGGCTGGCAGTGGGAGAGGGACCCATGGGCCTAGCATGAAAAGCATTCTTATTCTCACAAAGCAGTTAATCTAGAAAGTACAATCTCATCATACTAGTCAGATGAGGAAAGCAGAGCTAGGGCTATTTGTACTTGTAGAACAAGAGTACAAAACCTGGGAGATGAGTGCGGTCACTCCTGACCACCTAACATACAGCGAAGAGCCTTTGCTGGGAGCTGACCACCCAGGGGCCAGCAACAGAAGTGAGAGGCACGTGGTGCAGTGGACACCAGCCACTACTGCCCTGCCCTCAGGTTCTATACACAGGAAGCAGCACTTTTCTGGGGACACAGACTAGCTTATAAAAGGCTGATGCAAACCCAAAGGGCACATGAGCCAGAACCCTGAATAGTTCTGCGTTCAGTACGAGTGGGTCTCTTCTCGTTGGTGTGTCTGTACCGCTCTGACAACCAGGTCTCAAGACCTAGATTGTACAGATGAATGTCTACCCCTGTGAGTGGAGGTGATTTGCTCAGCAGACCACAAGCCGGGACTAGGGCCTGACCACAAGCCCCAGACAGCCATGCAGTGGGAGAACAGGGCTTCTGCAGAGGATGGTAGAGAGAAATGCAGAAATGGGTCCAGGGCCAGGGCCATGCCACTCACAGCGTGGATCTGAGACACTTGATGCAAATGGCATCGCTGGCTGTGCTGTCACTGAGGCAGTGTAGCAGAAATACTTGAAGACATAAAGGTCACTTTCGGCTTACAATTTCAATGAAATCAGTCCAGGGTTGCTGGTTTTAAGGCAGAAAGTGCATGATAGGGGGCCTTGCAGAGACCTTTGGCATGGTGGCAACCAGGAGGCAGCGAGAGAAAGTGCCTAGGCCCCAGCCCCCAGGCCCCACCTACAAACACCTGAGACTTTGGAGGGACATTTGAAATCCAAGTGCTCATGCCAGGAAACTGAGGAAAACTTGGAAAAATTTCCACAAGTTTCCCAGAGCATAGGGCCCCCGTGGTATGAACAGAGCCATCAAGCACACTGTGGTCTGTGAGCAGCACTGGGTGGAGGGCTATAGACTCGGAAGCATGAGGAGCACATGCGCAAAACACATAGCACTGTGGCCTTGGAGCTGGCAGCTCTTCAACCATTCATTGTGCAACACTTTGCTGGAGTAAAGTGGGGCAGTTCTACCAAATGAAAGTAGTCCTGTAATTTTTAAGGAAGTGTGTGTATGTGTGTATTTCCAATACATATTTGTGTGAACACACATTTATATATAAAAGCCTTTAAAAGAACAAGCATATAAAGTAATATGATAGCATATATATGTACAAATATATATTTTAATTTTTTAGACAGAGTCTAAAAATGCTATGCATTTAGGGCTGGCCTTATACTCACTTTTTTAGCCCCCAGGCTGGTCGCATACTTGCAGCAAGCCTCTTGTCTCAACCTCCCCAGTGCTGGGGTGCTGGGATTACAGGTGTGCACCACCATGCTTGGTTCCAGGGCCTGCATGGTGTGCCCAGGGGGTCGAATTTGGGTCCTTGTGCTTGCCAGGTAGGTGCTCATGCCTCTGAGCTACTCTCCAGCCCCCATTTATATTGTTTTATAAGTATACATATTAATATACACTTCTATGTGACTTCAGTCGTTCACTGTTTTTCATTCCTACAACATATTTATTACAAAGCAACCATTTCCATGTTTTAAATCCAACAGATTATTTCAATGTGGGAAATAGTGATACCAAGATGACATGAATCTTCAAGTCTTTACTTCATAAGGGAAAGAGATGGTGTACTGTTGCCGACTACTAGTTCTCTTTTGAACCATGTTCTCTTTATAACAAGTTGATGCTTTTCTGTAATTTAAGAGATCTCTTAATTTAATTCTGCTCATCTAGTTTGAATTTTCCTTCAGTATATAGAACTTCTTGTTATATTTTCAAAAGAATACTTTATAAAGAAAAATTATTCAGCAAATAAAGGAAATGAAAACTCCAATGGATATTGTGTAAGAATAGAATTGTATCATTACCCATGAAATATTTTTTCCTATAAACAAAATGAGGAACTAGACTAAGGAACATTAAATACACTTGAGTATGCTGAGGCCCTGGAAATCTTAACTAATCAGAAACACACACATCACTGCATATGATTAAGGGGCATTAACTTTCTCATTCTGTGCATTGACTGGAATTTTGAGAAATGTACCAAAGACAGGCTTTGAATTTTGTGGCCTCTGAACTGAATAGTGGCTGTAAGAATCACCTGAAAGTGGCTGGCAACCACATTTCAGTATGAAGAGGGACCTGGTGGTGAGGCAGAGGTGAAGATAGTTCTGTGGGCTGCCAGTGGGGTAGCTGACGCAAGGGGGTCCCGCTGAGATGTGGGGGCCACACGTCCTCATCTGCACGGGATTCGCCTGCTGACGGATCTCAGCTGAGTCCTTGAGATGGAGTGCACAATCCTTCCACACAATCTGCAGCCCCTATCCCCGGGGGTCCTCCCCGCCCCAGGTCTTAAGGAGGCATCCGCTGAGTCCTTAGTTGTGAGGATGTGATGATTCGACATCCCCCTTCACCGAATCCTGCTTGCTTTCTTCCCTCCCAGGTGTGTTAAGCGTGTTTCCCAGTAAGCCTCCTGCGTGCACATCTCATCATCCAGGTGTTTCAGAGACGCCTGATTCTAGCCAACACCCAGCTCTCCAGGCAGGGAGAAGCGCGGATCAATAGCGAGAGATCTAGCTCAACCTGGGTGCTGAGTTGAACGTAGAGGCAAGGAGAGGCAGAATTTTGGCAAGTGTTTCATGCGGCAGACAAGTGAGTAGACATGTATGGGAGATGGGGCCGCCATATAGCCTTGAGGCCAAGGGACCACAGTTTCCTTTCTGTTGGCTAAGAAGCAATATTATAAAATTAATGGAAAGAAGTAGGTCTCCAGCATGTACCACTTTAGAAGCAAGTCACACCGTCAGCGCCTGTGTCTTTCACCCTCTTACTCAAGAGTCAGGGATGAGCACTCCCCGACTGCCACCCGAGGAGTCCAGCCATACATCTGCAGGTAGCTGGTATTTACCAGTTGGTGGGTCTTTTAAGAACAACGTTCATTCCTATTTGTGGAATATCTATGTACCAGAGATTAGATAGGGGCCTTACAATGTTCAAGGTAGTTGTATTTTCTCAGTTTTATGGATATGGAAACTGAGACTTGAGTAGGATAAGGGACTTGCCTAGTGAGGAAGGAGGAGAGATGGGATTTAACCCCAGATTTGTTTAACTCAGAGACCCCTGCCAGCCTAGCCAGCTGAGCCGGTCCCATGCAGCCCATGACCGGGGCCTCGTGCCCTACAGCCCTGACTCATCGGTCCTGAGTGCTGCTCCACACACGTGCCTGTTGCCCGCCCCCTCCATCTGCTCAGTCTGGAGCAGCCATTCAGGAGCTCCAGTTGACACAACTCCTCTCCCCTCAGCAGCGGTAACCATAGCAACATGTCTATTTTTTACTCTGTGTCAAATCCCTTTATATATCATACTGTATTAGGTTCAGAGCAGCGAGTGTGATGAGTAGCACAGAGCACTACGCCAGTCCTGGGGGTGGGGGGAGGGGGTTATGGCTCAGGTGTCCGCAGGACTCCCCTCAACAGGGCCCGAGCGCTAGTGCTCCCTTTTGTGTTTCATGTTGCTCCCCACTGTGCCCCCAGAGTCAAACCCAGGACTTTTACACTGAGCTACATCCCAGCCTTTTTTATTTTTATTTGGAGACAGTCTCTCCCATAGTCGCTGTTTCCCAGGTTGAGCTCAGGGTATTGCTTCTCTTAAAAAGATTTGTACTAATAGTGTTTAGACAAGATATCATGTCTGCATCTTGTACTATGAATAACTACTACAAAGACAATGATATGCAATGTATTAATTATTGTAACTGTCCTACTAACCTGTTTTGGAACAGTTTCATTGCTATTTCTTTCTCAATAAAATTAATTTTAAAAAAAGATATTGCTTCTCTTAACCCCCAGCTTAAGCTTCTGAGAGGGCCTGAGGCTCCATGGAGAACGCATCTTTTACTTCCTTTGAACCAAATCTATCTATACATGCACCCAGTGGAAATAAAACATCAGTGAGACATAGAAACAGCACATCTGAAGTGATAACAAATAGGTGACTCCGCTGTCACTGGCTATGCAGCCCCTCATAATCCTCTGTGATTATCTCTGATTATCCTGCTACCCTGCTGAATGTTTTGTGCTTTTGTCACAACCTGATCTTTTTCTCTCCTGTCCTCTGAGGACCTTATGTCCAACCTCCTCAAGACAGTCATTTGGAGTGGATCTGCCCAGTCAAGAGCCCAGGTTATGGAAACAAGAGCCTTCCCTTAACAGCCTGGTTTTCTTTATCACTGTTTGCCAAGCACTTTGATAAGTTTTAAAGATCTTCTTCAGTGTTTCTCTGTTCTGAGGTCATCTTATTAAAACAAGACTGATTTCTAAGTGCTGTAGTGTGTGTGCCTCCCTGGCATTTATTAGCACTATAGTCTTGAAGAAGGAAAAAGCAGAGATGGGAACTTCCTGAGAACTGGGAATGCTGGGGTACGCTGGGGGAGCTAGGAGCTGGGAAAGGGGTGCAGCGTAGGACAAGACAGAAGGCGCCTTGGGGAATACAGGTGCCCTCCATGAGAAAATGCTTGCTTTTGGCCCCGGCTGTCAGTTTGCTTCTCTACTGAGAGAAACTTCCTCTTTTTTGCAGAATCCATGAAAGTGAATTGTGTGTGAGGGGAAAATGACTTTATGCCTTATTCTGCTTTCCATGAAGTAAAGAATCGTGGTGGAAAATTTACGAGGAAATCCATCTGATTTCTCTATTTCTCTTGCTGTATGATTTTCAGTATTACCCAATGCTTGGATTATTGCTGCTGAATGTGTCCTTATATTCCTCTTTTGTATTTTCCAACCACTTTATTTAGTGGCTTGCTAAATATAATACCCCCTCACCCTGGGTCTTTTTTTTAAACAGATGAAGGAAGAGACCGGAAGTAGTGACATAATCTCTCTGGATTGGGGTAATAAGTTAACAACAGGCCCAGGCTGGATGATAACTCAGACTAGCTCCTTTCATAACTCTACTCCAGGTCATGAACAGTAGGATCATCTCCCCTTTAGCTTAAAGAGATTATCCAAGGTTAGCAGTTTAATTTTACAAAGCAGGGTGTCTCAACTACTCTTCTCTCATTGCTGGGACAAATACTCAACATCCAAAATGAAGGAAGGAAAGGTTTATTTAGCTCAGTGTCTGGAAGTTTCAGTCCACACTCCGCTGGCTCCAAGGCAGAGGGGCACATGGCAGAGGGCAGCCTTTCATGGCAGTGGCAAAGAGCAAGAGGGCAACATGGAGGAACAGCAGCAGCACTGGCTACAGAGGGCAAGTCTGTCTCAGTCTCTCTTGTGTTACATTCCGGCCATCCGCCTCGGGCTGAGTGTAGCACTCACACCCATAATCCCAGCAGCACTCAGACCCATAATCCTGGTGGATCATGAGTTAGTCTCAAACTCTAGAAATCGCCACCCCGTGACTGCATGAGGCTTTGGGGGGACAACTAGGCACAAACCATAACAGAGGGACAGGCAAACCACAGCCGAGGGCCAAGAACAACCTGCTGCCTGCTTTATGATGCCTATGAGCTAAGGATGAATTTTGAATGTCTATAGGAGTAAGAAGAAAATGCAAGGTACGTGTATGTATCCTGGCACGTGGAAAATTCTATAAAATTCTAGCATCAGTGTCCGTACCAGCAGCTGTACTGGAACACAGCCACGTCTATGCATTTTGTAGTACTTTTGGCTGCTTTCAGAGTGGCACAATGAATGAGGTGAGTGGTTGCCACTTCAGAAAGCCAAACACAGTTTATGATGATAGTTTATCATCGCCCCTTAAAATCACACGATGGAGAGCCTAAAATATTTACCATACAGCCCGTTATAGAAGAAGTTTCCCAAGCCTGAGAGCACAGATTGGGAGTTGGGCACAGCAGGCGTACTGGATGACGTCAGCAGCGTGGGGGGGGGGAGTATGATGTCAGCAGCGCTGGGGGCCCAGAGTTGGTGATGGGGGAGAGGGCAGATGGTGCTGGCACAGGAAGATTCTAATCTTCCCTAGGGCAGGCCCTCCAGGAGTCATTAAGTACATGAAAAGATTCCTTTTTTTTTTTTCCTTTCTTTAAGAGAAAAGTATTTCTTCATTTTTCAATTATAGGAAATGAAAATGAGACTTTTCACAATCTTTTGAAAGCCACACACCAGTAAGTGGTCTTCGTAGGTCTTATTGCAGGCCTCCCTCAGACCCAGGGGCTTTCCGAGGACCCTGTGCTTCTGCAGAGAGTCACCGCCCTTAGCAGTAGAAGCCCTCTGCAAAGCAAGCACACGGCTCGCCCCGCCCTCTGCAGTCAGAAGCACACCTTTCCAGCGCTCCCAGCCGGCCACTCACGTCCTACTTCTGTAACTGGTGTGAGTAGCGTTGCCAGATTAAAATACAGGATGCCAGAATAGATTGAAATTTCAAGTAAACAGAAAAATGAACACGTGTATATCCCGTGGAGTATGTGAGTCTATTTCCATGAGGCACACTTAAAAAAATTATAGCAAAGTTGTTTATTGCTTAGACCCCTTGTGCCCACATGTGCGTTGGAGCTGCTGGCTTCCATAGAGTCTGGATCCTTGAGTTCACAGAAGCAGTGAGGCTTTCTCGGACTGTCAGCCGCGGGAGCTGCCTGGCTATCCGTGCAGATGCTTGGATCCAGTCCCTGGGCTGTCTCCACCTTTTGCTGTTGCACACTAACAGCCACTATTCTTTTGATCAGGAAAGCTGACGAGCTGCATTTAGGCCACGACCTAACTTCCAGGTGCCACGTGTGGACTGGATCTCCTGGGTGACTGTGGATCACTCAGTCTTGTCTCTTATCCACCTGCCAAGCTGGGTCCACCAGAATGTGACTAAAAGATACTGCCCCCCTCCTCCAGGTGCTGAGCACACCCAGTTTACAGACAGAAGTGGCTCTGGCAGGAAGGGAGTCGGATGGGCTGGATGTGCCGTGTGCACCTTGGACAACAGCATTTTGGCCAAAGCTCTCCTGCTACTGCCTCCTCCTGCTATTTGGAAACCCGCCACCAACAATGCCAAACCTGCATTCCTAAGCCTCCTCTGTGATTCTGATTGACAGAAATATCAATCCCAGCCAGAAAAACTTTACCCAGCACTCCTGGAAGACCCATCTCGACCATAGCCAGGCCTGCCCCCGCTGTATGTCCTGCAAGCTCAAGTCACAGCGCTGGAATCCGTACCCTGCAGCCAGCTCAGCTTCAGTGTCTGTGTCACTGGCCCTGACTTAAAAGTTTATAGGGTCCTGCTGTGAAAAGTCATGGCTGGATAGGACCTAGCCTTGCCCACTGGTAGTGACTGGGCCTGCAGATGCAAGGCCCCACCAGGAGTTGGTGGTTTGTTTTCCTTGTTATGGTTTTCCTTAAGTTGACTCTGGCAAGGGAGTGAAGGAGTTAGTCTGGGAGAATGTCCAGTGTGTCTTGGACACTTGTCAAATCTTCATCGTTTGTAAGGGCCTTACTGGTTATTTTTTACTCTCTCAGGGCAGTTGCCCCCAGAGCTGGGGCAAGTAGCCTGCAGCACACAAAAATCAAGGGGAATAATGCATAGCAGTTTAGAGCAGTTCTGTGAAGGGTGTTAGTCTTTGTAACTGGTTCCATAAACATTTAGCTAATGGAAGACCAGCTACCTGTGGATACCCTGCACATGCATATAACTTAGGTACATATTACTTGCCTCTAAAGCTTTTAAAGTTTCAGAGGGTCAGCTTTAGATCTACCTCCAGCACTTATGTGGACCAGAGAGCTCACAACACACTCAAAGCCCAGCTGTGGTCACTCTGGATGCTGACCACTCAGTGCCTGGCTGAGGCCTGAAGACCCTGTTTACAAGGTGCTCTGTACTGCAGTGCATTGTTCCACTTGATTTTTGTGCCTTTTCAGGCTGCTTGCCCCAGTCGTTGCTTTCATTTCAGCTTGAGGGATGACTGCTGGAGAGAATAAAAAATAACCTGAGTAAGTGTTTCTGCTTGCCACAGCAAGCTCAGTCTCAGAAGCTAAATTCTGTAGGTCCTGAAGAATAGCCCTGGGCTGAAGCCACCCCATCTCTGTTCTTGATCTGAAATGCTGCCGTCCAGGTCTTGTGTTACTGACCTGACCATCTTTATGACCAAGCACATGTTCTTGAAAAGTGTGAGTTTGCCTCGGGTTAATCCCATGACAGTTGTCACATCCTTGACTGTGGCATGAAGGAAATATAAAAGTTCAGTATTCAGTTACTGTATTTAAATATTCAAATTGGTAAGAGGAAGATGCCCCTGGCCCTCAGAGGCCTAAACTTGGGCGTGTTCTACCTCGAGGCTCTTAATAGCTCTAAGTAATTGTGTGTGGTCCTTAGGGTTGATCATGTCCACCGAATGCTCTAGAGCCACTGGGGGGAATTAGTAAAGTCCACTTTGGGGTGTGTCTGGGCTCTCGGAGGTGTGACCTGGAGGACTACATTCTTGATTCCTTCCACTGGCCCTGTTCTCAGGCTCTGCTTCCCAGATGGTATGGACTGTGCAGCTTTGTCAGCCACAACCATGGTCTTCCACCATGATGTCTCCTTTGGAGCTAGCCACCCATGAGCAGAACCCCTGAAACTGTGAGTCAAACCAGACCTCTCTTCCTTTAAGCTGTGGTTGTGGAGCAGTGTCCAGAGACAGAAAAGCTGGCAAGTATACCACGACTTAAGGAACCCTGGTGCTGGCCAACCCTATCTTTGTTAACACTAACCTCATGCATAGATGTCCTCTTTTCTGAACAACTGTTATCAAGTAGCTCAGCAGATTACAGCACCCGCAAGCAGGCATAGGGGTTGGGAGCCTGCTGTGCCAGCCCCACCCTTGGGGCATCCTGAGACTGCAATTGAGACTGGGCATGGTGGCCCGCGCCTGTAATCTCAGCTCTTGGGAGGCTGTAAACAGGCAGATCACTCTGCATCTGATCTAGTAGTGAGACCCTGAACACCCTGTAGACCTTCCCTAAAAATACAAAAACAAACAAACAAACAGAAAAACTGTTATGATATCTTTTGGTTTTTCTTGTGGTGTCTTCTCCACTTTTCTCCATCTTGCTGGGTCCCTCAGGAGGCCCCACAATGTGAGCAATCCCCATGGATGACTTTTTTCTCACCTGAAAAGGTAGAAAGTGCAAGTGTGTTGGTGGCTCTGCCTGTACGAGGTCTCTGTAAATTTACTGTTTCCCTTTACCAAAAGTCACAGCTTCCATCAGACTCTTCCTCTAAATTGCTGCCCTCTCTGGGCCCAGTGAGAATCCTGTAGCCCTCGCCAGGTGCAGGCGTTCCATAACGATGGCCCCTACTCTTGCCTGCAATGGGCTGCGTGTTCTTCCTTTTTGCTTTAATAAGCACTGTTAGGGCCGGGGAGATGGCTCAGTAGAATAAGCACTTCCCTGGCAAGCGCAACGGCCTGAGTTCAA
>NDGM011187850.1:9455-22512 GCA_002564305.1 Octomys mimax
TACGCAGCTCGGCCTACCCTTGAACTCACATTGTAACCCACGCTGGTCTCACACTGTCAGTGATCTTCCCGCCTCAGCCTCCCGAGTGCCGGGATTACAGGCATGCACTGCCACACCCAGCCTAGGCCACCATTTTCTGTATCACATCAAGCCAAGACTTAGTCCAGCTTTGCTTTATCTAGTTTGTGTTATGAAAGCAATAGTTATTTTCTAAATATTTTATACCTAATGACCATACTTTCAAGGATCATTTCTGTACCTTGTTTCTAAATATTCTATTCTATCCACTGTGCCATTTAAAATACACCTCCTCTCTTCACTCTACCACACCTGCCTTCCCAGGATTCTCTCCACTGTAAACAAAAACTGTCATTTGGATTAAACACCAAGGAGTCTACTTCAAAGGGCAACTTGGAAATATGGAAAAATTTGAATGTGCAAATCTCATAGCCTAGGAATGCCACTTCTCAGTGTCCATCCTGGAGAAATACTCACTGTACATACTATGAGTATCTAAGGACACTGCTGTGCACTGTTCAGAACAGTACCAAGCCCAAAGCAAACTGAATACCCGTCAGCAGGCAAAAGGAATAAACGATAGCACCCACCTAAATGTGGGCCAGGGCGGAGCAGCCGAAGCAGTGCATGGGCTCCGAGATGTGTTACAGGGAGAAAAACGCCAGCAGGCGCACCCAGTACACAGGCAGAGCTAGCACTTTGCGTTTTCAATATGCACGTGTCCGTGTGGGTAGAAGCATGGAGAAGGCGGAAAAGGACGCGCTCCCAAGGTCTAGCAGTGGCTCCCTCCCGACAGTACATGCACAACGATCTAGAGTCCTGGCCAAAAGAAACGCTGCCCTCCTTTGTGTCTGTAATATTTTAGTTGTTTTCACAAGGAGACCATGTTCGGATTAAAGCGCCTGCAAGCTGGCTGGGGGTTTGATCCCCGGGCCTGCCATGCCGGCCAAACCACCAGGGCGCGCTGAGACGGCAGTTGAGACTGGGCGTGGTGGTGCATGACTGTAATCCCAGCTCTTGGGAGGCTGTAAACAGGTGGATCACTACAAGCCCGATATAGCAGTGAGACCCTGAACACCCTGTAGACCCTTTCCTAAAATACAAAAAATAAATAAGGAGACTATATGTTTCACACTGAATTAAAAAGTATCACTGTCTTGAACCAAAGAAGGTAGTTGAGCCAGTATTTTGTCTCCTGCAAGGTTTTAGAGAGTTAACATGTTCCCCCTCCCTGGAAGGGATTTGTGTCCTAATCCTTTAGGGGCTGAATATTTGTTGTTCCTGGGTAAAATCTATACATCATACTCATAAATACTTAGTAAGTGCACTTTTTTAATTGAAGGATATTATGAATTACCTCTTCGTTTCCTCCTTACTGAAGAGTAGCCTCTCAGTCCCTGTGTACGTAAGAGTGCTCGGGTTCCGGGCCTTCATCTGCACTGTTATTTCCACCTAGAACGTCCTCCCTGATGAATCCCTTTGCATCTCAACTTAGGAGACCCGCTGCCTTTGGTCCCCCCCTCCTAGTCAACCCATGTTACAGTATACATCCAAAGTGGCGCTGGAAAGCTCTGAGTATTTAGGAGCTGACTGGCTCCCGGGGTGCTATAGCTGCCCTGCTGCTAGGAGGTGGGGTCTGGAAGGTGGTCACTGAGGGTGTGAGCTATGCCTGCCCTCTCCTCCCACCCCTCCCCTCTCTGCCCCCGGGCTGCCATGGGGTGGGCAGCTGTCTTCTGCTCAGGCCTGTTTCCCATGCTCTTCTGCTTGGGGCCAGCTGACTGTGGACTAAATCGTCTAGGAGAACCACGAGGCAAAATAAGCCCCTTCTCCTTTACACTGGGATGTCAGGGATGTTGTCCCAGCTGCGGCAGAATGACCAAGATAGTGTCCCTGCAGTGCTGCTGCCAGTCCTCGCATGTGCTTCTGGGATTCCAGGCCTCGGAGTGGTTAGGAGCACAGGCTCTGGAGCAAGGGCATCTGGACTCAGGTCTCTGCGCTGCCGCTCACAAGCAGGGTAGAAAAGGCTGTGACTCTCCAAGCTTAGATGTCACCCAGGATGGGAGTGACAACCCCCATGGTAGGTTCCTTGTAGATATTAAATGAGACACTTGAAGGACACTTGGTGCTGTGTCCAGTACAGAGGACGCTGAGTACATACATGCCAGTGTTTGGGTTATTCTTACAGTAAACATGTCTATCTCTATAGACCTGAAGCCCAACCTTGGTTATCTTGGTTTCTGACCAGGAAACAATGTGATCAATATTGAAGGCTTAACTACAGTTTATTTTGGACTGTAAGGAACCCTGACCTGGGCCTTAGGGATTTTCTACTAAAGGAACATTAAAGCCCCAACAAATTATGAAATATTAAAAGAAGCCACTTAGACAGTGGTTAATTAGTGGTATTTTTTTGCATGTTTGTCTTTAGTAATTTCCAAACTGAGCAGGCATGGGGCATTGCTGAGCCTCGGATCAGACCACCCGGCTTCTGAGTCATACTGCTTGTCCCTGACCCTGTGACCCAGATGACTCTGATGGGAACACACTGCCTCTCCAGGCTTGAAAGCTTTTGGCTTCAGCATGCCCACACCAGTGCTCCCCAAGTGGTTGGCGTTTTGATACCCCAGCTCTAAGCAGCCCCTCATGTTCTCATAGAGCACCCCTGCGGAGTAAACATGGGGTAACTGTGTGTGTGAACAAATCAGATGGTATGGGCGTCACACAGCTCCTGCACAGCTAGAGAACGGGAAAACCTTCCACTCCACACAGATCTGGACTCAGACACGTAACTGCCAGCCCAGGTGGCCCCATGCGCCTCATGGAGCTCCCTTGGGGGCGGCATTCAATATGTTTCTGGCCTGACAAGTAAAGCAAACACAACACTGGAAAATAAAAGTTGTTCATAGCTAAGGTTGAGAGAAAATTACAGGGGTGAGTAAAATGAGCTAGGACTTACGAAAGGAAAACCACGTTCTCTGAGGGTAATTACTAAGTGGCTCTTAGGAGGAGCTCTCAGGATGAAGGAGTGAAGTTCAGGCAGGCTTGTCACCATCCCCAGAGCTAGTGCTAGAGATGGGCAGATAATTCCAGTGCTGGAGAGGGCCCTTTACCGGACCTTGAGCCCTCCTAAGGGTCTTACGGAGCCCCACCTGCCTGGCTGCCTCTGGTGACGTAGGGCTCATTGTCTTAGGTTAGAGACAGCCCCTCCCCAGCCAGGCAGCTCATAAGTAATGTTCTCTCCTTACACCCAACCAGTTCCAGTCTGGTCCTGACTTCTGCGGACAGGCAGCCCCGCGTCAGGGACAGGGCGCGAGCTACAAAGCCAGAGCCCGCTCTTCTAATCAACCTGTTGTCAGTTTAAAGGCGAAGTGCTGGGCCCTCCCAACCCTTGGGTCCCCGTCAGCCAGAGTGAGGCTCCCTCCCTCGCTTGGGGAGGTGTGAGAATCCAGTGAGACAGAGGAATAAAAGAACCTGCAAGGTGTGCAAGTACTGACATAGGAAGATGACTGACACAGTAAGTGGGGAAACAGGCTGGTGTCGGGGGATGTATATGTATCGGAGCACAGGGAAGGGGGACAGGAGACGCCGCCCACTCCTAAGCCTAGCCATCTCCAGTGGGGTGACTAGTGCGGTATGTCAGATTTTACTCTGTCCTGGAATGACAAACATTTTTTTGAAAGATGGATCACATTTGGAATCACAAAAAAAGACATCTTTCCATTTTAGAAAGATGAAACATCCAGACACTTGACATCCAAAAACTAAACCACCTGCATCACTTGTGCTGTTTCTTTCTACTCAGCGGCAATGTAGAGAAATGGCCTTAGACATCACACAAGAGAAACAAAGACAAGCAAACAAAAATCAGTGGCTGCCTTAGAATCTGCCGGGCCTGCCTCAGGGCCTTGTGTTTGCTGTCGCCCATCAGTGAAACACAGCTGCCCGCAACTGACTTGGACGCAAGGGTGGAGTAGCAGCCTTCTGTTAAGTGGAGAGTGGTGCCCGGGTAAGAACGTCCCAGCGACCCATTCACTGGTAGGTGCACTGCACCAGCCGCCAGCCCTGCGCCCCACACTAGCTCCCTTGTCCGGAGACTCACAGCAAGTGCCTGGACGGCAGAGCCTACCAACACACCCCTTCCCTGGGCTGACACCTTGAGTCCTCTGGAAGCACGTCACACGTGTAGGTCTATCAGTCAGTCAGTCAATAAATGCGCCAAGTGATGAATAAAATACATCAGGTCGGAATCTTTTACCAAACGTCCGTTAGCACTGTCCACGTGTCAGGTGCTGAGAGGGTCATTAATCACTCTGCGTCCTCCCCTCCAGTCGGTGGCTAGGCACAGTCTGGCCCCAGAGTGTGGCGGGAGCCAGAGGAGCTGGAGTCTGGGCTCGGGTGTAGTCTATGAGAGCACCGAGATGTGGATTCAGTGACTCTATGCTCAGCCTGGGGGACGGAGAGGAGACCCTGAGACCGGGCGGCAGCGAAGATGCCCTGCGCTGAGGGACGCATGAGAGAACGGGCTAAAGGCAAGGGAGTTAGTGGAGTGGGCCAGCATGAGGTGCAGGGAGGCAGGTGTGGAATGGTGGGCCACTGCGGAGAGACCTGGAGTCACCGCAGGACTCGTATACCTGGGCAGTGGAGCAGCCCGGGAGCAACAAGGGCCCTGGAGTCATGTGTACCCCACCTGAACCCCTCGGGGATCTTTCCTAAGCAGCCAGAGGGCCACAGTCCCTGCTCTGGGGCTCAGCCCCTCAGAGGCAGTCCTTCCAAAAGGAAGACATTCCAAAAGGGTCGAGTGGCTTGGGGTTTGGAGAAGAAAAATATTGGCAGTCGTTGGCAGGGTACTACGAAAGCGCTGACATATGTTCAGATTTTTCTTCTATGAACTGAGCAGGAAAATTTTCCCCAGGAGATGCTTTTGCCCTTTAACAAATATGGGACTGACAAGCTAACACTGTTGCTGAAGTGGACATTTTTTACCTTCTTTTTTTAATAACGCCTTAAACGATAGGCATGGAAGCCAGCATCCAAAATGAAACACATGTTGCTCTCTGACACCCAACAACATGACATAATTTAGGAGCAGCTAAGCAGGGCCCACAGCTAGACTGGCCCATGAATCTGCTCCCCCGTAGGGGCTCCCACCAGGCGAGAGCGCAGGGGGGACCCGCCTCTTCTCCTGGTTTGCAGCTGATTGGTGGGGAGTTGCTCTCGCAAAACAGGGGAGGCTGTAATTAACTTGACAGAGGCGTTTTCTGCAGTGTTTTTATTCATTGTCTGGTTATTAAACAGATTTATGGCCCTGCCCGCCTGCTGAAAAGGGACCGAGGCATTTAGTTGAAATTAAAAGTACAGACAAGGCTGCCTGTTTAGATAATAGCATCTCTCTCTCTCTTTTTTTTTTAAATAGATTACTCATCTTCCACAGAGTAGGAAAGAGGAGTTAATTTGTGTGACGAAGTACCTTCCATTTCTGGGAGCTAGCTGGTGGAGTGCGCGCGATTGCTGGAGGAATGGAATTCATTCTGAAAATCACCGAAAGTGTGTTCAGATATGTGCATCCCAAGGAGCCGGGCAATGTGTACAGAGGGACTCGGGGTTTCCAAGCAAATGTTTGGGGAAGGTGTACAGTTTGTCTTTAGATTACAGATCATTCCAACCATTCAGTCTCAGAAAAGTGCCAGAGAAATAAACTTGTTAGCCTAAGCAGCCAGAGCAGCCGGCCCAGTTACAAGGGATGGTGACAGGGTGACAGACAGTCACAGCCTTGAGTTCCCAAAGCACCACCAGGAACTGTGTGACCTTGACCTTGGATGTAAACCTCAGTTTCTGCAGCCCGTTGCCTACGCTGTTCTTGTAGGGTGCTGGTGAAAGCTGCCATATGGCATAGGGTCAGCGGAGTCTGGGGCTGTGCTGGGGCCTGTAGGGAGACATCAGGTCAGCTGCCTCCTTGTCCACCGGCTTCTGCTCGGGGACTCCCTTTGATGTCTCCTGGGTTGAGAGTCCTGCAGCCCTCAGAGTCCCTTACGTGGATCCGTGTGCACAAAGCCTGAGGACTTCAGACTCCACTGAGGACTGAGTGACATGGCCACAGAGAGGTCTGGCCTTAGCGTCCACAGCACCCAACTTACAGCCCTGTGGGCTTCCTGAGCCCCCCGGGCCACCACTGGCAGCTTTTAGTTCTCTCCCGGTTTCCGAATGTCCCTTTCTTATGGCACCTCCATCAACATTTTGCCCAAACTCTTCCTTCCCTCTCCTTGCCCTGTGCCAGCTGCCACCCAGACACCTTGCAGTCATGTACAGTGCACTCCGTGGTGAACAAGGGGGGAAGGAATGGCCCCCACCTCTTTGCTTTCCACTCCCCAGGTCTGCCCTGCCCTGCCCTGAACAGACCACATGCACCCCATTGCACGGGAGTGGGTGGAAACACCCTCAAAAACACCCTCATGGCTTAAAAACTGCCCCATGAAGAGCCGTGCTGCTGGTGGCACTTGAGTTCCAGCACAGCACCCCCACATGGCTCTTGTAGTAAAGTAACTGCTATTCCAGAGTAGGACATTGACTGGTGCGGGCCTCTTGCCCTGCCCTCCAGGAACTGACCCCAGAACCCCTGGAGATACCAAAATCTGCAGTTGCACAAGCCCCATTATAGATGCTGAGTAGCTACACAGAAACGGCACACATCTTCCCATGTATGCTTAAAGCATGTGTAGGTTACCCGCCGTACTTAACGCAATGGAAACCCTGTGTACATAGTTGTCATCCTGCACTCCCTAGGGCATATGAAAGGGAAAGTCTGCATGTGTTCAGCACAGACACAAATTTCTTTTTCAAATATTTTCCATCCACACTTGGTTGAATGTGAGGTTGCATAACCCAAGGAGATGAGGGCAGACCGTACAGTCATCCGGCTGCTTCTCTTCCTGGAATCCCAACCGTTTACGTATTGAAAGTTAGTAAACCTTTTCTCCTGTATGTCACAGTTGGTGCACTACATGGAATTTTTTGCAAGAGAATATTAGATGGGTTATACTATTGGTGACTTATTTCAAAAGATTAAAAGCCACTATGTGAAACAGCTATGACCTAAAGGGCACTGGGTCAGAGAGGCCTGGAAATCTCTAGATTAAGTAGGCCAGGCAGACATTGAAGTATGTGGGCCTTTGACAACGGGCGTGGGCCCAGTTCCCGAATGTGTGCAGTGATGGTCTCGGTGCTTTTCAGCAGCTGAGACAATAGGCCATAGATGCCCAAAACTCTGATGCACACATTTTCCTGGCAGCTGTGATGGTGCCAGGTGGACAGCCGAAGTATGCTCTCCGGAGTCTCTGGCACAGAGACCCTGGCCATTTGGGAGGAGCGCCTTTCCCCACCTACTGGCGTCTCGGAGATCTCAAACCAAGAGAAAATAAACCTAGTAATGACCTGTTGAGGCAATCAGTGCAGCGACTATGCTGTTTGTAGAACTGGACTCTGGGTACGTTTGGGGGTGTTCCCAGAAATTTGATAATCCTAGAAGCAACAGTGTGTCCTGAAAGGGCCCCTGGCCGTGGTGTGGGGGTGGGTGGTGGCCAGGACGGTTGTCTCACCATCCCGTGGGGCATCTTTTAACACTCTAGGCGCCAGAATGTGCCCTCGGCCAGAGTTCTTCAGGTTGTATTGTTAGATCCATTTCTTTTTATAGATGACAATCAAAAAGTTTGAAAGCTGGTAGTCCCAAATGCGTAAATCCTAGAGTCTGTAAGACAGCTCAAGAGTCCGGGTGAGAAGTGCATCTGAGGCCCTCTTAGGGCTGGAGCTGAGAACCCTTGCAGGGAGGGACACTGATTCTTCAGGGCTTTTCTCTTCAAAGGAAGAAGCAGGGACCAGAGGGAGGTGAAGGGGGACGGCGGGCAGTGTGAGGCCTGAGCTGGGAGCCGGGGCATCTGAGTCAACACGCCCACACACAGGCCTGCTGGAAAGGGGGGGAGCAGGTATCTTGAATTCTCGCAGGGAACATGGGCTCTTTTTAACCCTTTAGAGATGCTGCAAGGATCGCAACAAGGCCACCTTCTGCCTTACGTTCTATCTGTGGTTCCCATGCTCTGTCATGGGTAAGAATCACAGGGGTGGCTTGTTAAAATGCGGGTGATTGGGCCCCACTCACCTGACTCAGAAGGTCCAGAAGAGGCCCCAGGCAATGCCATGGCATCCGGCTTGGGACAAGGCCTTGAAAACCACCGTGTTAGGGCCACAGAAAGTACTGTACCCAGCATGCTCCTGGCACACAGCAGGTGCTCAGTCAGCGCTGCCTTGATCCGACTCAACTGAATTCGCCCCTGGCAGAAACACCCTTGTTGGTTACACTTGGCTCACCGTCACCCTTAAATCAGCTCATGAGCAACCTGTGGCAAAGGAGCCTGAAAATGATCTCGCTGAACGCTTGAGGTAGCTCTCAGCTCNGTCACTCTGAAATTCCTCCCAGGACTCAGGGTCAGAGCTCGTGGTCCTTCCTGAAGTGCTGCTGTGTCTTCCTTTCCCACACAGTGACGCTTTGATACCTGTGTATCTCACCTGCCAAAACTCACCCCAGTATAAATCACGGCTTTCCTTCTCTTAAATTTTCCTCTTTATATTTACCTATGTATAAGTTTCTTAGGGAAATGAAATCCCTGGACAACCCAGAGACTTGATGATGGGGTTGGAAACTGTCGCCTGCCAGGTAGAACGGAGTGACCAGGGGCATCAAGAAGTTGTGTCGTCACCTGGTAAATAATACTTTCTTTGCCATTGCAAACACCTGGTGTGACTCCTGGCTGGCTGTACAGCTGTCTGAAAATAGCTGTGCCTAGAGGACTGTCAGAGATGTACAGGTGCTTAAATCTACCCTAGGAAGCAGATGAGCACGACACTGTAATAGCCAGAAGCCCCACAGAGCAGACACGACAGGACCCAGGGCACCTGCAGGTGCCAGCAACCCCAGGGCACCGAGGCCCTGCACTGCTGCAGCCTCTGTCGTCTCCTCTCCCCTCAGGGCCCTGGCCCTGTGGCTCTCTCCCAGATGTTCTGTGGGCTCCCAGAGCACGAGACGTGCAGGCGCCTACATTTTTGATGCTCTGCAGCTGGTGTCTCTGCAAAGCTTGGCACCATCTGAGGTTGAAGCTCTGATATGTTCCACTTGGGACTTAATTTGATTGCTCACAGCAGTAAAGACTTTTGAAGACCCGAACTCATTCTGAGTCTCATCTTCAGCAAGTGGCTCGCTGGCGGTGTAAACACGGACAGAAACGCTCGCTCCACTCGACTTGCCTCACCTGGAAGTGTAGGTGATGAAGCGTGACCTCACAGGATTGGTGTGAAATCAGATGAAGCATGGACCAGAGTTCACAGCAGCCTCCAGCTCAGCTCTAGGCCTGAGAGAAACCCTGGTGAGCAGAGCATTCCCAGTATGTGCCTAGTGGAGCCAGGCATTGAGTGCCCAAGACAGAGGGAGGCATTGCAAGGATGTTTTGGAGATTCAAGCTGAGTGGCTTGGAAGATGAGTCCAGGGCCCTGCAGCAGGCTGACACAGGCACCTGCTGCGATGTGGGAGGCAAAGAAGGCTTTGCAATGCATACAGAGTGTTGAGCAGTAATTAAAGTAGGGACTTAGGGGAGAAGTGGGGACCAGGTGATGACAGAGACCCGAGGCCTCCGGGCCTGGTGGGTGCAGGGAGGGGAGGGCCACTGGCTGGCAGTGCACAGCTTTTATTTTTTTAATCCCTGACAAAGTATCAGGGCCTCTTCCTGGAGCCACAGGAAGCCACTGGAGGGATTTAAACAGCAGTAGAAGAGTGACAACATACAGCTTTGTAGAGACACCTGAACTTGCTAAACGCAGGCTAGACTGATAAGGACAGAGCCCTGGCCCCCGCAGTTAGCCGTGGGCTACAATGCTAGAATGAGGGACAGTGTCTCTGGGCCCCAGACCTCATCCCTGACCTGTCCCTGCTGCAGTGCTGGTGTGTGAAAATCTCCCCCCTTTGTACCAGTTTCCTGGGTCTGCTCCAACAAAGAGCCACAAATGTGGCAGCTGGAGACAATGCCACAATTGCAGTGCTACGCTCTCCACGAAGACTAGGAGGATCTTTCCTTGCCTCCACCCAGCTGTGCTGTTACTGGCATCCTTGGCATTCTGTGGGCTGTGCATGCGTCACTCCATGTCTGCCCCTGAGGTCAGCACACGGTGATCTCCTCTGCGACCAAATTCCTCTCTTCTTTAAAGCCCACCAGCCTGTGGGTTCATGGCCTCCCCAATCCCAAGTGCATCCTCAGAGACCCTGTTTCCAAATAAGGTTACATCCACAGGTACCAGGAGTTCGGGCCTCAGCATATATGCGTAAGCAACACAGTTGAACCCACATTGAGTTTTCTGGGTACAATTCCTCCTCCCACAGTATGCCACCAGGAGACCCATCCTGTTGTCCTAAGAGCCCTACAGAGACAAAGGAGCGGAGACAGACAGACAGCCAGTTCAGTATGGCAGGGAAAGCGGCCCTGAGCTCCTGTCCTCATTCCATCCTCAGCCACCTGAGGAGACGCCAGTGCTCAGCGTGGAGCTAACTCCCTTGTTCTTGGGAGAAGAGGAAGAGCTGCGCCTGTTGAACTGTAGTGCCCCGCTCCTTGGATCATGGGGAGCCAGCAGCCTGCCTTGTGAGGATATCTGTAGAGATGAAAGGAGCCAGTGTAAAATTCCTGGGTTAGGGATACACGTTGGTGGTAATCAAGCATTCACTGTTACTTCTAGAAACGAGATGCTAGAGAACTGCACGGTGCTGGGCTGCAGCCACCCCCAGGCTTTCTAGACTCAATGCACTCTGCTGGTGGCCTCTGAAGTCATAGCTGCCACGTGGAATCTGAGCATGACGAGGTCATTTGGAAGAAGAGTTGGGCAGGAGAGTGGAACAGGGAGAAGGGGGCAGCCAGCGAAAAGGTGCCGGGATGGGTGCCAGCACAGTGCCGCAGGGTCTGCCTCAAGCTCTCTGGGAAGTGCTCATCTAACCATAGCTTAAACCCGTGAGAACAGAGCCTCAAAACCTTCAGATGCCTCAGTCCTTGCTGGATGGCTCTGGCTTATCAAATTAGGGATAATATGGACAGAAGCAATTTTATATTTGTTTTAAGTCAGGGAAGCCTCTGCAATATGGATGATAAGGATGTGAAATTAGGCACCAACACCCTGCCACATCAGGGAACACATCTCCTCCTAGTCCTGGCGCTTTCATGTGGAACCAGGATAGAGCTGCTGAATCTTTCTTAATACAAACTTTGATTCCCATACTAACCTATCAGTGAGGGATAGCTCTTCAGGAAAGCCAGTGGGCCAGCCCTGCCCCAGGGCTTGTGGATCTGAGCGAATGCTGCCTTGGAACTGTGATGTCAGCCCGCTGTGTCATGGATTCACCATGGGATTTCACCGAAGACATCTCACTTCTCTGGCTCCTCTCCCAGTGGAGTGAGGACACTGCCTGACCTAGGGCACAGATAGGGTAGGTGCAGCAGGAAGGCCTGCTGTGTACGTGGTGGGCTGCGTCTTTGTTTCCCATCCTTGATATCATCATAACCGTCCTCACCTTTAACCCTTTCTCAGGTGCTGTGACCTTGTGTGATTTTTCTCATCAAAAAGAGCTGGCTGTGGTAAGATGAGCCCACAGCCGCAGTTCTATGTACACCTAACAAGGACAGGAGAGAGGTACCCTAAATTATTGCTCCAGGCTTAACCACAAGCTGTCAAAAGGCCTTAATTGGTCAATGCATAATGACTTAGCCATCTGCACCAGAGAGATTTAGCAATAGGGCTGTGCCCATGTGGGCTCTCGCTGATCCCAGCCAGACAGGATATTTCTCCTCAGCTGGGAGTAGCAGCGTGTGGCTCCTTGTTTTAACGACATACTGGTTGAACCCAGCCAACAAACAGTGGCTGCCATAGACAATGCCTATGAATAAAAAATAAGGGTCCCTACACCAATGGCAACATATCTGGAATGTATTCATGCCGCTTGCTGACTTGTCTCATTGCCTGAGAAAGTCTCTTCAGGGAAGATTTAGTCCCTCAATTAGGGCAAATTGATTCTGGCTTTTGACAGAGCTGCTGTTCTGGGGAGAAGAAATGCAAGAAAGCCACATCCATCTCTGTGAGTGAGAGGAGAGCTGGGCCGTGCCCTTGCCTCCTAGCGCCTCGTGGGGTATGTGAGGATAACCTTCTCTCCGTATATATTTTAACTGCTCTGGCCTCCAAGGGGCCAGGCGCTACAGTACGAAACAGCCCATCTCACATTTCCAGAGCGGTGAATCAGCGTGGTCCACACAGTGTCTCCCAGCATGTCCAGGACCAGAGTGCTTTTAAGTGGTACCTAAGATGCCCTCAGGTGGTTCAGAGACAGCATGAGACCACTGGAGGGAACACGCCCCCCTCGCAGCCCCTGTTATGATTACCTTCTCTAGAGTGCCTGCTGGCTCCCCTCACTTGATGGAGAGTGTGACCTCCAGCTCACTGTCATGGGGAGCAGGAAGCATGGGCCAAGACCCACCACTATTAATCTATCTCTGAGTTAGTGGTTTTTCTTTATTGTCTCTTCGTTATGAATGATACCAATTTTCCACATAGGGTATTTTGATTTCCCTTTTAAGATAATGTAATAAAAAATTATTTCAGATAACTGAGCCTTTTAAAAACTAAGGAGATTATAAGAAAGTTGGCGGATGCAGCCATGATCAGGGCTATGTATGTGACTGCCAGAGGTCTGGAGGATGTAGCCAGAGGGGGAAGCGTCACGCTTGCTGTCCACATGGCCTCTGGCAATTTTCTCTGAGCAATGGTTCTCTCATCTGTCCATCCAGTGGTGAGAATTCTAATGCAGAATTGCATTTTATGAACCCAGGGAGATGAACGGTGTGGAGCTGCTTAGAGCAATTCACTTTTATAAGGGGCTAGAAAGCACAGGGTTCTGGGCATCCGAGAGCAAGCAGAAGGGAGACCCTAACTTGAAACCAGCACTAACTGCACTACAGGAGGGCAC
>NDGM011187851.1:0-15145 GCA_002564305.1 Octomys mimax
ATTGGACTTGTAGTGATCCTCCTGTTTTCAGCCTCCCAAGCGCTGGGATTACAGGCATGCGCCGCCGCGCCAAGTCTCAATTGCCGTCTCTGGGCACCCTAGGGGCAGGGCCGGCACAGCATAATGGCTATCCATGTTTTAACTTTTTATTATTATATATTAGCATATGTGTGTACGTATGTGTAGTACATAATGTTTACATTCCTTGGAGGGGAGCTGGTAGATCCATACAAAAAGCTCAATTTCTATTTACATCCCTTTCTACTTTAGAAGAGCAGTGTCACCTGGGTGAAAGCCACATGCTGCACAGGCTCCAGTGTGAGCAGTGAGTGGGGTGAGCAGATGGTTACTCGGGCAGCCTCTGGCTCACCTGTGCCACCCCGGTCCAGCAAACTGTGTGTGAAACATGAGCTGAAGTCCACTCCTAATTCAGGTCTGCATTGATTGGCCCCGAGTTAAGCAGTGCATATTGTGTACTCTCCACAATATTTGCAGAATGAATGAATGTGTGAATAACGCCATGGTCTACAATGGAGACATCAGTTAGACCTATTGCCCAGACCAAGCTGGATTCCTATTAGACAAGAAGTAGTTGAATCAGCTGCTTGTTTACCCGTATGCAATTAACTTTATTGACCTTGAAAACTAGCTGGAATATGTAGATCAAATGAGCAATCAATGACAGATATGTAGGTAGGGAGAAAGACAGACAGATATATAGATAGGCAGACAGACATTGAGTTATTTGACACTTTTCTGAAAACCAAGATACTTTTGGACGATGCTCCTCTATTTCTCTTCCATGATTTTGGCAACTGAAATCTCTAATTTCTCTACCTTGACATCCCTGGTGACATTAACAAGACTGTTTGCTTAAAATTTCTAAGTCATTTGTTTGCTATGCTTATCTACTGACTTGACCAGACTGGCTGTGCGCTTGAACTAAACCACACCAGCTTTCTTCACTGCAAACAAGACTTTCTCAAGAAGTAATGCAACAATGTTTGTGCATGGATTTTTTTTTTAATCATTTTTCTTAAGGAAAAACTTAGCCTCTAAAAGTAGCATAACTTTCAGGCAAGTGGTAAATATTTCTCATTTGCTTTCTTGGGTTCAGCAGGAAGGTTTACAAAATAAAAGTGAATAATTCCAAAGGCTGCCTTAGGCTGTATATAATTGCTCTTAATCTTAATATCCTTCTTAGATATGGCCGACCCTTATTTAAATATCTGTCAATTAATGGCTTCCTTCTCCTCATACCAATGATAAGTTACAGGAGGGCAGATAGTGTACCATCTTAATTCATCCACGACCCTTTGTATACAGTAGCTGATTAGCTTGTTACATATCATAGTTGGTGCTTTTTGTTTCATATTAACAAAGATCAGCAAACTACAACTCAAGAGCCAAATCTTTCCAACTGCTCATTCCTATAAATAAAGTTTGATTGGGACACATTTATTCATTTATACACAGTGACTGGCTGCTTCTGGCCCTGAAGACTCTGTATTGCAGTTGTAGCAGAGACCATATAATCTGTGAAGGCTAAAGTATTTTTTATCTTGATTTTTTTCCAGAAAAGTTCTCTGACCTCTAAGAGAGATGCTGTGTAGGCCTTCTGTGGATGCCCCATCTCAGGTACCAGCTCCACTTTATGCAACTTGCGTGCTAGTGTTTGCATTTTACAGATGAAGAAACTATGGCACAAGCAAGATGGATCTGAGAGTGGGGGAGCCCTGCCTTCTTTCTGCCAAGTGGGAAAATAGAGACTTCTGCTTTTTGTGAAGGAAGCTTTTAGTTAGTGATTGTTATGCAAATTGCCACCCAAACTGCTAACCAATTGTGAGCTGTTCTGAGACTGTTTCTCTGTTTCTCAAAGCATCCTAAGCAGCTCTTCCAACTCTCGGGGAGACAGTGTCCTTGGCAGGGATAGCCAGGCAGCTCAGTGTGGCCACAGGGACTGTGGAGGGCAGGGGGCTCTGGCCACGGGAGCTTGGCAACCAAGCACACTGAGCAAGACCTGTGGACCACAGCCATGAGTCTCCAGGGAGACAAGTTATGCATCTGGATGTGGCACATAAATTCTTGGAGATGAATTTTGTATCATGGTGTGAATTCTTGGGCAACATGGGAGCCTCACACGGCTGCAGCTGTTACCCTGGCTCTGTAAAGATGACAAAGGATGCTTGGTGGCCTCGCCCGGAAGTCAACCTTGGGTACCAGTCTTCCATAGGGGGCATTTGCTGCCCAGCCTGGAGTGAAAGTCTTTCACCGCTGTCTGACACTTGTAGCTCTGTCTGCAGCTGCCCAGAAGGTGCATGGGGGAGTTTCACCTTAAGTCAGGAAAAATGAGGTCAAGGAGACTAGCAAACAAAGAGCTGTAATGTGAGCAGACGTCTTCCATTTAAAAAAAAAAAAACCTCTTTCCTAATGACTTGATTTTCACAGTAGTAAATGTGCTGACTTAAAAAATCTGTGGGAGGTCAATAATTTTCCCTCTGCCTGTCACTGTGCTGATTGTGGTTCTGATGCACCTTAATTACAGCACCTACAGGTGGAGTATTATACAGTGTTTACATTCATCAGAATAGGTTTACCAAGGGAAATAAACCTGCCTACTGCCTGAGGGTTGCAACGTGGCTGGACGAGCTGGAGGTGAAAGCCAGGTACTGAGAGGAGGATGAATCTCAGAGCAGCTAGTGGACACACAGGGTCTCCATCCCAATGTACCTCACTGGTGCTTAAATGAAAGTTTCAGAAATTACATTTCTAGGATTTTTAGATCAGAGAAAGGTAAGTTGTGTGTGTGTGTGTGTGTGTGTGTGTGTGTGTGTAGAGAGAAAGACTGTTTAATTGTGTGAAGAATCAGCCTCCCATTGTCTGGGGCCATAGGGAACAAAAGGAGCACAGGGAATTCAAACACATTCGTGGTTCCCTAGCCTGAACATCTTTGGGAGGAAGGGAAGCTCGGTAGGGGACCTAAGGAAGGCACATGTCTGTCCAATGAGGAGGTGGAAGAAGAAAGTAAAGGCTTTGCTTTTGGTTTCTGCTTGCCATCCTGCACTTTACCTTTTGTTTTGTTCATGGGGCTTAACTGCAAATTGGTTTGAAAAGAGATCACAGTGCTCAGGAACCTAGCAGGGCACTGAGATCCAGCGGCTGAAGTCAGACACCCTTGCTCCTGCACAGCCGCCACACAGCATGGCCTTCAGAGTGGACACTGGCTTGCAAGGTTATTGGGAGCACTATGGAGTCAGCATTTGGACAGTGAAGGGCCTAGCTCCTCAGTAAAAGAATTCCTTAATGTGTTCAAGGTTCTGAGCTTGATCCCCCAACACCAAAAGGAGGAGGGAAATGTAGACAGTATTACCCTAAGTGCCTGGAGCAGAGGAGTGGATCCATCGAAGGTATCTGCTCAGAACTCACCAAGATGTGGACATTTAGAACAGAGAGACACTTTTCTGGCCTGTGTCTATGAGTTAAAAGCAAGATGATGTGATATCCCAGTCTCTAAGGCCTCAATACACTCAGTTGCCTTTTGCCCACACGGAGGACAACAGTACCTTTCAATGAGGAATGCATGTTAAGACGTCAGCACATAGTGAGCCCTTGTACAGGGCTGTGGTTGTTAACAGCACACATGAGGTTCTCTAGTCTCTAAAGATGGGATCCAACCCTAAGTGTCTGCCTGATCACCGCAGCATTAAGCCTTTCTTCTTAAGGGGTCACTTAATTTTTTAGTCATTAAATGGGTCCCACCCCCTCCCACCAGGCCCTGCCTGGATTTGGGGGTGAGTGGAGGCTTGGCTAATAGTCCTGAGAGTGTACTCCCTATTCTAGAAATGGAGCTGGCAAAACTGGAGCCTATATTGACATGGGAAGCCTGTGGCATGCTCCAGAGAGGGCCAGACAACATTTCTGTAGAATAAACCCTCCAGAGCAAGGCCCTTGAATTGGCCCCACTCCAGAAGTCATTGAGAAAAGGTCCCATTCAAGCATGTTCAGGTTTTATTTTTTCCTAAGAATGCCTCTGTCCATTTGTTGGGTTCTCCCCATGGAACTGCAGACCTAGCAGATGCAAAAGGCACCCGTGGCTCCAGGGTGTGTGTGTGTGTGTGTGTGTGTGTGTGTGTGTAGGGAGAAAGACTATTTAATTGTGCTAAGAACCAGCCTCCCATTGTCTGAGGCCACAGGGAACAAAAGGAACACAGGAAACTCAAACACATACTTGGTTCCCTAGCCTGAACTTCCTTGGGAAGAAGGGAAGCTCGGTAGGGGACCTAAGGAAGGGGACCTAAGGAAGGCACACGTCTGTCCAACAAGGAGGTGGAGGGAAGGGCCAAGGGAAGGTGCCCTGTTCCCCCCACCCCACATCTTGTTCCTTACTACAGGGCTTCTCTGCAGGAGCAATTTAAGGCTAACATGGCGGAGAGAGGAAAAGAAGGGAAGGAAGAAAGGAGGAAAACCTTTCTCTTTTCTCTCTCTTTTACTTTTTCCCCATGATCAGGAGATAAATGAGAGAATTCTCAGAAAGGGTGGACTTGGACAGCTGGGGCCAGGCCACTCCCTGCCTATGCTGCCCTCCTCCAGTGCAGAGCTGAACCATCAGTGCTCCTGGAGACACACTATTTAGATGTGATGCTAACAGGTCCCAGGCCTTCACCCTGTGACTTCTTGTCTCTACTGCTCAATCCGAGCTCCTCCAGGAGCAGGGAGTCATTCAGCTCCAAGACCACAGAACGGTGTCCAGAAGGAAGGCTGTGGACACAGCCAGCACCTCACATGAAACCCTCTGCTATGTGGAATTACTTGCATTGGAACGCTTGCTGCTGAGCTGAACTTAATTGTGTTCCGGTTACTTTCACTAGGACCATTTATTCTCCTCCCTCAGTGTGTTCTTTGCATGGCCAGACACCTTCGGGGTGCTAGGCTACTGCAACACTGTGCTAGGCACCGTGGTGTCCCATGAAAGACACACATGCAACCTTGCTAGTGCACTGCAGCGGGAACTCAGCCAATGAAATAAACACCTGACTTTTAGAAACCTAGTGTTTCATACTCAAAATGGACCTGAAGAAGCAAAGAACCCCTTCATTTAAAAGTAAAGAAAGGAAGCTTTAGAGGCAATAAGGGTCTTAATCAAGCAAAACAGAAGACAATCTTTTTTCCCTGGATTTCTCCAGGGCATAATAATGTTTGTGCTCATCTTGTACAACCAAGGTACAAGCTAAAGTAGGCCTAGGGAGTGCTACATGTTAGAATATTTGAAGATGAAAAAAAAAAGGGGGAGGGCCAGGGAGATGGCTCAGTGGAATAAGTGCTTCCCTGGCAAGCTCAAGAGCTGAGTTCAATCCCCGGTTCCGCAAAAAAAAAAAAAAAAAAAAAGAATATTTGAAGATGATCTATTTATCTTTTAATCCTGATAAATATTATTATACCTGCTAAAATGGCAGCTTTGTTTTTAAACAGGGACATTTGCCCCTGATTAAGTGTTGGAAATCAACAGTTACAGAGAAGGAAAAGGTTGGACTCTGGTAAGCAAAGTGCTCCTGGGCTAAGATTGGCTTTCTCAGGAAAGCTCACAAATTATAAATTAGTGGCATTTCCAAGTGAGTGGCATTTGACTTTATGGTTCTCTGAAGCATGCATGGTCCCTGTGAAATGAGTCTTTGAGGGGCAGGTTTTATGACTCGGTATCTCTATCCCAGTTGACTATCCTGGGGGAAGAAAAGGCAAGGCCATTGATCGAGAGGACCCACACGGAATCTTTAGACCTTATTTTTTGGCCCTGGTTCTGTTTCCAATCGGCTGCATAACATGGCAAATTACTTTGTCTCTGTCAATGTTAGTTTCTTGTCTAAAGACTTGCACTGCAGAGTTTCTGAGAGGATGCAGGATCCAGAAGCAAAAGAAGGGAGTAACAGCGAAAGAAAGAAAAGGAAAGACTTTAAGAAGATGCTATGCATTATTTATCTGGATGTCGTACGCTTTGTCTGATAACATTAGTCTCTAAAGTTCACAAGCTTGGGGCCGGGGAGATGGCTCAGTGGAATAAGCGCTTCTCTGGGGCCTGAGTTTAATCCCTGGTTCCGCAAAAAATAAATAAATAAATTAAATAAATAAATAAACTTCACAAGTCCTAAAGCTTAAATTGTATAACGAATATCTGACTTGTATTTGTTTCAAACATATACACAGAAAAGAGAGAAGGGAGGAGAGGAGGGAACCAGAGGGAAGAGGAGGAGAAGGGGAGAGGAGGAGAGGAAGGGTGAGCCTGATGTCTCTGAAAACAGCAAACATCAGATAATTTCTGTCTGCTGTAGGACAGCTCTCAGAGGCCTATAAATGCTATTTTAGGAAAAAGAAAAAAGAAAAACCTTAGAGGCAGTCTTTGGGGGACAGAGGGGACTTTTAGCTCCAGCTTTCTATAGCAGCACAGGACCATCGCTTGCCAGCCCCAGAGTCAGACCTCCGGGAGCCAGGTGGCTCCACCTGTCTCTGTGGCAGACAGCTGTGCACCGCGGCGGAGCACCCTGGAGAAAGCCAGGCGTAGGGAGACCCGCTCCCATGCAGGAGCAATTGCAGTCCGTTTCCCCTCTGCCAACAGCACACCAAGGACTGGAGAAGCCCCGCAGCAGGGGCCTAATCACGCTGTCCCTACATAGAACCGAGGAATGGCCCCGGCTTTGCCTTTCTCCTAAGTGATGTGGAGACAGCACCTCCCACACCCCGAGCTGTGTGTGCAGAGGGTCAAGTGGGGTGCATGACACAGCCAGACAGAGGCCGCCAGGGCCAAGCCGGAGTCAGCCACGGCCTGGGAAATGCATTCAGCCTGAGGCCAGAAGCTGGAAGGGGGACGAAAATATTAGGACTTCCAGCCCAGCCTTACAAAGTGCAGAAAAGGCTGGATGCTGTGGGGTGGGGTTCCTGCTTTAAGAACAATGACTGCCTGTTTGGTCCCTTCAGTTTCGGTCTTTTGCAATTGATCAGCGATGAGTTCCCCAGAGTCTGGGACCCCGTTTGAGGCAGCGTGAAAGCAGGCAGAAGCGCGCTGATTGCGGTTCCACCGTCTTGGACTCTGCCCTTCAGAGGGGCTTGTCCCTGGAATGGATGGGCAAACAGAACCTCAGTGTCTCCTGAAGCACTTCGGGATCCTGCCGCCAGCAGCAGCCCGGAGACGCCAGGAAATGAGTGACCTTGCACACAGCGACAGCTCCATCGCTCTGCCTCCCTCTCTGCCGCCTCGGCTCCACGAAGAGCAAAGTCGAGCTCGAGCACAGCGCGGTGTCCGGGGCATGTTTTACCGGTAGAGAGAAAGGAAGTGAGAAACAACTCTTTGCTTTAAATGCAAATAAACTCAACTTCTCCTTTCCTGCTGAGAACCTGTGCCTTGGCAAGATGTTTGGAGACTGTGCGCAAGGGTCTATTGGTTTTAAATAGATCTTTGGAAAAGGCTTTCCCTGCCCTGTGTTTTCTCTAAGGCATAATCTCCCTCTTTCTGTGTAGCAAAGTCAAAACTCCCCAGCAGAGGAAGCAGCGTGGAGCTGGATGGAGAAACCGCAGGAGCGCGTTTCAAAGCCACCTTCTTGGCGCGCTGCTGGGTCGGCCGGGCCCGGCGGCCAGCAGATGGCGCTGTGGCGCGCGACATGGACCTCGTGCGCGCGGCAGGCACCGGGAAGCCCGACTGCCTGCTCCAAGGGTCTAGTTCCATTCCTGGTCTGAAACAAATGTTTGTGGAATTAAGTAGTGATTTCCTTTAGTCTGCGCCCCTCTTACGGGCTGCGTGCTCAGTCCTAGATGTGAACATACGCCACACAGAGCGTTCTCTGGTGCGATCAGGAGTTTCCAAGCACGCTTCCCTCCATCCTAAATTTGTGCCAACGAGCAAAAGTCTGCATTTTCTGATAAAATCACTCGTAAAACTTCCACATTAAAAGCTAGGATGGTTTGGAAGACAAAGAAGTGCTGAGACATGTAAGTAAACAGAGCACCTAAGATGGTTCTGTCTAAATAAACACAAGTAGAGAGAGGTTTCTTTGAACCAGGCTGAAAAATAAAGCCTGAAAGTGGGCAGGAAGGAACGCAAGGCATTCTTGGAAAAGGGTCGCCGGCTGCTGGGAGCCTGGGGGTGGTATTAGGGGGTCGGTGGAAACATTTAGGCACAATGGTCATAAACGTGTAATTGTGAGGAAGACGTAGGAGGCGTGTGGGACATGCGTGTGGGACACTCGGTGTCGTGGGTTTTCAGAACCAAGTTAAGCCCCGGTAGCTCGAGGTTGACAGGGACTGTCAGGGAGACTGCTGCGCCAGGCCAAGTGGCTCCATTAGTTAGGACTCAGTATGTATTTAATGTTGCCATAAAATCTGTCTCCTCAAAGTAAACAAGGCGAGCCTGCGTTCATCTCCAGCAAGATGTATGCAGCTTTGTTTGGGATAATGGATTTGACATCAGTAAAAACACTGGGGATTAAATGGACCCAGCACGGATAAATATGACTAATTGTCATCTCCTCCTATCAGTGTAAACATCTCAGCTGCAGGCGGGGAAGAGATGGTGGAGCAAGGGGGACCGCGGCAGTCAGAAGTCACTGCAGAATTGATGCATGAATGATTGCTGAAGCAAAAGTGGCGTGGAGCCCCGAGGAGTCTGTAGCAGGGTGGGGAACATAGCTGCCACGAATATCCAGGCACTTTATTGCTTAAATGGGACTGCGTGTGACAGCCCCCTGAGTACGCAGTTGTCTGTCCAGTGTACACTGCGACTATGGGTTTCTTTCTTTCTAAAATGTTGGTTACTTCTGAAACTGGCAGAGCGACCCAAACATCTTTTACACAAAAGAATAAAAGGTTTGGAATCTTATTTCAGACTTTTAAAAAGTTTTCAGCAAGTGCCCAAAATAATTCCATCTCTTTATACATAGAAGTAGAGAAAATATTTCATCTTCTTAGCCTATTATTTATTTTTTTTTATAAATCAAGAAGTATGGTTACATAGGTTTGTTTTTCTTTGATGATGGTTACGTGTATCAATACCTGAAAGACATTGTTTCAAAAAATATGCTCAAGCTTTAAAACTTAATAATTTGAAATAGTAACTATATTTAAGATGATTAAATAGTATAGAGAGGTGTATCCACATACTGACACATTGTTTTTAACATTTAATCCTTTATTTCACCTATTTTCACGTTAAGCTAAAGTTCAAAGACATTTTCTATCCAGATGTCATTCATTATATCATCATATGCTATTTATATGTGACTATTGTCAGCATAGTGAGCCGAAACTTTAGTTCTGTGAAATAGCAATGTTTAAGGCTTATTAAATATTACAAGCATTGCAAATTCTATCTGTAATACCAAGAAGCTGATTTTGTATCAAAATTTAGAGCTGTCTTTCAAACAGAGCCACATTACATTTAAAATTAGCCAAGGATTACAGTTTGCAATGAGAAAAGTCTCCACCTCCAAGATGAGCAAATGCCATCAGAGTGAAAGGGGGGAAGAGAAGAAAAGAAGATGGGATTGTTTTGACACAAGTAAGAGAAGCTTAGTGTTGTTTCATTTTTAACCTCATTTCAAATTATCTTTTAACCACCCTGATATTTCTGCATGGAGATAATCACATGTCATCAGCCTTCTCCAAACCCGGCAGCTACGTACCCAGAGCTCGTGCTTCTTTCTGAAATCATATTGCTGAACAAATAGTTACCACTCTTCAGCTGACTGATGGGAATCAGTCTGGTTGGACGGCCCCCTCCCCTCTTTTTTTCCTTTCCATCATTCGATTTTATTTTCTTTCTTTGGTTCATCTTAATCTTACGTAAGGTATCTGATTGGTTTTCCTTGAAAGGTAGGACATGAGTTTAAAAAATGTAAAAGCAAATCTACCTTGAAGATAGAGACCTGTTGAGATACTCTGAGAAAATAAGCACCTGGATTCCCACTCATAATTAATACCAAGAAGTAAAACCCTTCCTAGGAAAAGCAATGAAATGTGAGACTTCATTAGATGAAAAAGTTACCCTGATTTTAAACATACATGGTCAATTATTCCTAACATCATTTAAGAATTCCCGTATCATTGAGGGCTCACAAACACAGGAAATTGGGCTTACCTATTTTAGCAGTTTTGCACGTGCAGATGTAAAAATCAAATGCTCCCTGTTTAACATTTGTAAAACTAGTATGCAAATTACTGGCTGCCTTCTCTTGACACACTTTACCCTAACTTCACTTCTCCTCACTTTAGTCATTTAATTTGTATGGTTTCCAAATCAGAGTGGCTATCGTTTGTTAGTCCTCTAGGGGACAGAGGGCAGGAAGCTGTTGTAGCCAAGTTAATAAAGCAGAAATGCAAGCCTCATTGTTGGGGAGATAAGCCATGCTGGCAGGAGGTCTGTCCTCCAGCTCGCCACCCTCGGACATTTCAGAGTGGGTCCGCTTCTACAAGCGTAGCAACAGCAGTGGTTTGGGGTGCATTTGTTCTCACATTAGCAATAGTGATAAATTTCAGAAATCACCTCCCCCAGAAGACAGAGTGGTAAACTGTGCCGCTGCAGGAAGAAGCAGTGTGCAATCATTAATCAGATGAGATAATGGGGTGGGGGTGCCTCACGACTGCACCGGGAAGAAGAGAAAGTGATGTGTTTGCTACATGGGCACGTGTTTGTATTTAAATATGGTCTCCTCATGCACTAAATAGCTCAGTATAGAGTGTGCATGTATGTGAGAGTGTATATGAAAGGGAGGGAGAGAGCGACAGAGTGAGAGAGCTTTTCTAATGCTAGCAGTTACACACACCATAGACTATATCACTATGAAAAGTAAAACACACACATATGTTGTGTATGCACATATATATTTAGTTCATATGTTACGTCTTATCATACTGTATGGATCACAATAACTAAGAAAACTTCTATAGCGCAGAATCTGGCTGCAAATGTGATTTACTGATTATTTAGAGGCCTGCATTGTGTTTTCATAGCTTTAGGTCATGTGCATATGACCATATCATGCGTATGCTAATCTCATCTACATATGAGAAATTTCACCATTCTGTACACATTTTTGTAGTATTTATGCCCAGCTTCAACAACACTAGCATCAGTACTGCCACCCTCCCCAATTTTCTCCCAAGACAACAAACAAAAACCCTGTGTGGTTAAAATCATTAACATAAAGAGATACTCATAAAAAAACAAATAAAATAGTGCCGGGCTCCTGGCTCCTAATATGGCTGGTTACAATTATCTGTCAGTGTGTACTGTAGCGACAACTGAAAACTAAATCTAGAGAAGGAATCTATTAGTGTAACTTTATTTAACAAATATTAAAATTGCAAAGTAATTTGCTCATTTGACAATGGCTAAGGAACTTAAGTACGCAGAATGAACTTTAATAATTGAGGAAATTGTGCAATTAAACTAAAAGAAGCTGAAAATTACAAATAAAATGAACTCTCTGGCTTAGCAAGAGTATTGCTGCTTCCAATACACAGTCAGTTGTGAGTATCAAGGAAATCTGAGAAGATTCACATGACTATACATTTTATTGTGATAATTGACCATAAAGATATTGACCTTTTTTTTTTTTAACCAGAAAGGAGCACTAATAATTCTTTTCTACAATATGTTTTGAAAAAAAAACATGTGGATGGAATTATATAGAAATACTTCACTGGCAGGCTGTGTTTTAATTTCGATTTGAGACTTATGATCATATCTGTGTCTATTTTGAAATTTAAGGGGATTATATTCAGCAAAGTTCCCTTTACTATCCTGGCTCGGCTGTCTCATATTATTAAGTTCTATATGTTTAGCTTCTACAAATCTTTTAATACATAAAAGCATAAAGGCTCTTATGTTTGAGCCAGGTTAAACTAAAGACACCAGATTAATATTTGATAATATAGAAGGGCTCTTAATCAGATTTGCTTATTTCGTAACAGAATGTTGCTGCAATTATGATAATTGTTGTGCTAAATATGTTTGTCTTTGTATCTGGCTTTGGGCATAATCTTCTCTCTTGAAAACCACTCAATGTGGGACTTGAGATTTCTGTACAAAACCCAATTAATATTAAGATGACAAGGCCCGGATGAGCTCCTGAAGAGACAACAGCTGAACAGACTCTAACATTCTTAAGTACAGATACTTGAGTGATCAAGTACATCTGAGGGAGACACACAATTCAATAATCCCTTTCTCAAGAAAGCCAAGAGCCCTGTGAGATACCAGGGAAATCAAAGGAGCACATCAGAAAGAAAATGATGGGTCTGGTCCTGTCGTGTCTCTATTAAAATGCAAAAGTTATGGATTTTTTCGGGGTGATGGGAACCTTTTCTGTTTTTATTGATTTCTTTTTATGGCTTGATGATTTCTCTAAGATTATCTTAAAAGCTTAAAGAAAAAAGGGGCCTCATCAAAAGGTATCTTCCATGACAGGAGCATAGACAGTTTTGGTTAACGTGATGTGGCGAAGGTGCTGTGGATCCAGGGAGACAGAGATCTCACAGCAACCTGAGCAAAGTCTGCGCCTCCTACAGCAAAGTGAAGAATTTATAGCCGCGTCTGATGGACACAGCGAACACACCCCGTGGTCCAGGGGTCCAGTGAGGAGAGAACAGTGGCACACTACAGCTACCTTGGCTTTCCCCAGAAATGTAGGCTGAAAGTGCTGTGTGAGTACATGGAATTATTTATATGCAATGTATAAATAAATAAAGCAACTGTCTTCATGTCTTTACCTCCCCCCCCCCCAATTTCTTAGCATTCTGGATGACTCCTTGGATTTACAGCTAAATTCATTGTCCAGAGGTGACATCCTAACCCATTGATTTGTAATCAGAAATTGGTTTCCTGTCACTTTAAAAGTGAGGCACTAAGGGGCAGTAAAAACAAGGCAGTCGAGCTAAATGGAGCTATAGTTCAGGCTTGGGGCCATTACACACTACCTTTCGAATGTACTATTACATTAAAAGAAAAAAAAAGAAAAACCTCCGTAGAGCATTTGAAGAAGCCAGTGACACCCTCTTCAGTGACTTATTCCTCAGTGAAATCAGTTTTGCAGACATTCTTTTACCTGAGCCAAAAATAAAACCCACAAAAACCAAGATACACATGTACACACACACACACACACACACACAGCAGGCCTGCATCAGTGAAAAGAATGTACCAGTAGCAGGGTGTTGGGCTTTTGCCCACTGCAGCGCCTGGCGTAACCAAGGCAGAAACCCCTGTGCCAGGCAGACCTTCACCTGAAGCTGACTTTGTCCAAAATCAACTAAAAGTGAAACAGATCCGTGAGGCCTTGCTGGTTGCCTGGTAAAGCTCCAGGAGGCTGTGGGGCCACCTGGCTCACAGGGAGTCTCCAGCCGTCACCCCTACCCCCCGCGCCCTCACAGGCTCCTGCGTGTCTCCCCGGCACCACAGCCACACCTGGGCAGGTCTTTTCCCTGCCCCCCCTTGGTAGCAAACAATAGGCCTCCATAGTGGCCATCACTGAGCCAACATCACTACCTCACCTGAAGCAGAAACTGATTTCCCCAACATGGACTGACATTTCTAAAGATAGTGGGCCAGGGCACTGCTGAGAAAATGTTTTCTTGTAGGTTTCTCCTATAAACAAGACACACCTTCCAGTCAGGTCTGGTTCCTGGGCAGAGGAGAGGCCTCATTTCCTGCCTGTGTGAGGACGAGTCAGGGAGTCTCCTGAGGGGCAGGCTGAGCCCGGAAGCGGTAGCGCACTGTTGCATCCAAATAGACTCCGCCACACAAGCGAGGACAATCCCACTCACAGAGCGAATTGCCCCAAATTGGAGAGATTTGAAACAAAATGTGTCCCTGTTGCCTTCTGAGTTTCCTGCTAATTAATATTCAAAAGACTCGAAGAGGAAAAATGGATACCTAAATCATACATATGTATATGCCTTTTAAGCATTATTATAAAGGCAAAATAACCCCTTACTTGGTTAAAATCCAACTTGAGTCAACATACAAAGGTGACTGCACTGTAATCCTAGACATATCTGCATTATGTAGGCACGCTACTACGCCACCAGAATCTCTCAATAGTAATTATTATGCCAAGCGCCCTGTTGGCACAATTACACTAAAGCTCTAATTAGTAGCAGTAAGATTAGAACCCCTACATGTTAAATCTGTAGAAGCAATGCTGAGTGAAGGATTTAAAACAGTTTCAAAACATTGTATTGTCTTTATTACAGTCTTTATACTTCAGTAAAGAAGGGTTTTCTATAAAATGCACTTAAAATAATCTGGTCCTGTCACTAAAAATAGGAAAGATAAGGTAATTGCAGTCAAGCCTAGTGAGCCGGCTTGCTACCTAGGTGCATTAAATCGAAAATGACAAATCTGGGGAACTGCAGTGGGACATACATACTTCCTTCCTGCTGGACATAGTGGTGTTTTTCCAATGATCAGCTAGAGCAGCACAGGAGAGGCTGTGCCTGTAGTGGGTCTGCATTTCTAGCTGCGCGGCTTTTTTCATTACCTTGGAGAAAGAAGCCTGAGGCAGGTGAGTGGCCTCCGGAGTGGATCCTCCTCTCCAATCTGATTCCAGCACAGAGAGACGTACCTGTCTCCTTAGTGACGGCGGAACTCCCACAGGAACACAGCGTCAGAGAGCTTCCCGCCTCCTGAGTCATCCTGCATGCGGAGCTGCAGTCCAACCTGCTGGGCACAAAGCTGGAAGTCTGGGGCTTGAGGCCCAGGTCCCCAGGAGAAGGGCAGCTCTGGGGCCGAGGCGCAGGCTGCGAGCAGCGTCAGGGCGAGCGGTCTTATTGCACCCACCCAGGCATTTTCAGAAAGCAGACATGGCGCCTTCCCAGCACAGCTCAAGGCAAAGACAGGAGAAGATGCGGGAGGCCAAATGCCAGGTGTATCTGTTTGGTTGGGGAATCTTTAACTGGATTTTCCCTTGAACTTGAGTAGTCGGGACTTCATAAAATCTTTTAAGGGACAAAACCGAGAAGTTCAGAGGAGGGAAGAATACAAAGTCATTTCGTCTGCCTGGTAGTTGCCCACTCCCTGCCCACCCCCACCACTTCCAGAAATAACTGTGGCTTCGTCCTCTGCGGGATAATGCCAGGCCGATGGGGCAGAACCTTCTTGTGCCAC
>NDGM011187855.1:0-11029 GCA_002564305.1 Octomys mimax
TAATCCCAGTGCTTGGGAGGCTGAAAACAGGAGAATCACTACGAGTCCAATCTACATAGTGAGACCCTGTGCACCCTGTATACTCTATCCTAAAATTCCTTTTAAAAAAAAAAAAGTTCTGATAAAATTAAGAAAAGCTGCATTTTTCTGGATTAATCATCAAGGTAGGTGGCTGCTGTACATCATTATATGCTTGGAGAAAATGAGACTCATTCATGTGTACATTGCAGTCAGAGGCATCTAAAAATGATTTTTCCTCCCTATACATATATAGGATCTCACTAAAGTTACTAAAATGCTAATTTTAGTAAGAATCACAACAATGAGAACATAAGAGATCTTGTTCTCAAATGCTCCTGAATTAATATTTCTTTATCTTGTTTAGACCAACACTGATGAAATATATCATTTTAACTGAGTGATGTGGTTAGTTAGCATTAATTCATTTCTTATGCTTTCTAACTGTTCAAGAAAAAGGGGGAAACACCCAGGTTCAAATGCACTGTGAGAAATCAGAGAGTTTAAGATAATTTTTTTTTTTTTTTAGGACGTGAGAGAACTACTCAGGCAATAGTAGTACCACAAGGAAACTATCAACTTAAAAAAAAATACCATTGAATGTTTCTACTGGTGAAGCAGAACCTAACAATTAGCCTTCAGAAAAGAACATCAGGAATAAAAGAAACGGGAAGAAGTGACATAGGTCTCGCCTGAGGCATGCTTCACTCTCCCACATGTTCCTAATAGCAGTCAATGGGCCAGGCCTATTTCTGAGAGACTTGGGGGAAATCANTAGGCCAAAAAAAAAAAGAAAAAAAAAAAATCAGGAGTAGGAAGAAGGACCTGGATGTCAGGCCACAAACAGTTAAGCACAAGCACCTTCCACTACTATGGAAAAGTTAAACAGAAATTTTTACAAGCTGGCACCCGCTCACTTAATGAGATGCATTGTCAGTCCTCTCTAAGTGAAATATTTGTGTTGCCATGAAGCTAAACAAATGCCTTTTTTCACTTTCACTTAAGACAGACTCCCACTCCTGCTTCTCTAAACAGCAGAGGCAGGCCTGGCCGCAGAGCATGTGTAGTCTGGGCAGCGTGCTTCCTGCCATCCCACAGAAGGGGTATTTATACTAACATTCCAAATTCATTGGGGATTATAGAAACTCCACGCATTAAAGCCAATGCAAAATTTCTGCTGTTTTAATATCTTCACTTATCAATCACTGCAATTTAGCACAGAATAAAGTAATACAGTAGCATTAAAATCACTAAACATTCAAGAGTGTGGCAACATTTTTTTCAAATAATTTGCACATTACTATTCATAATGCTATGGCAATCTCCTATATAAAATATGATGAATTCACAAGTATGATGATCAAATTTATGGTGTGTGCTCACTACACCACACATTACGCTTTTGTAGCTTGTTTGCCCTGAAGTAACAAAGATTTGCATAGAGTTTAAATGAGTATGGTCTATACAAACTATAGTTAAAATATTATTACATTTATATGTTTTTTCCATATAAACCAGTAAAAAACATATTTCTTTCTTCTTTAGGGCAATATTTTATTACAATTAAATGAAAAGCTTATCTCTGTTATTTCTCTGAAAACAAAATCAAACCAAAAGAGAAGCAGTTCAAGAATTAAACTTGAGAGTCAGAGTGAGGGAATCTAAAAATCAAAATTTAAAAAGCCAACGCTTAACTACGTATCTTCTTTTATCTCTAAAATAGGAGCATTGTGTCACTAAATTTTTTTAATCACCCAAGTACTTGACATCTAGAAAATAATGATGAAAAATGTATAGCTGGATTGGTCTTGCCTTTAAACTACTATTAGGGGCAATATAGTATCTTAGCCCCATTTCCAGATCCCTACTTACACGTACTATTCATACAACAGTAATAGTTGATTTCTGCCTGCCCAACTCCATATAGGGGTTGCAGTATGTTGTAAAGGATTTTCAACAAAGTTCAAAGTCAGAGAATAGACTGGGAAGATAGCTTAGTGGTCTAAGCACCAGCCTGGCAAGTGCAAGGACCTGAGTTGGACCCCCGGTACCACATGCCATGCCAGCCCCAGAACCCCGAGAGCACCGTGCTGGCCACCACAACCAGGCATGGTGGGGCAGCCCCCCAATGCTGAAGAGGCTGAGACAGGAAGATCACTATGAGTCTAGGCTGTGTAGTCAGACCCTGTGCCAAATGCATACAAAATAATAAATAAATAAAATCAGAGAATATTCCAAAGAACTATTCTCTTTGATTTAAAAAAAAAAAAAATTCATACATAAGGGGAGTGATTAAAAAAAAAAGAAGAGGGAATCTTTAAATTTTTTCCAGGATTTCTCATGGTGAATCAAACTGAAAAGCAATTCTACTGTTCTGTTTTTAAACAGTAATTGGGAAATATATTGTAACTTGAATAATGTACAACTAATTGACACTTGTCACAATGGTAATTGTTCTTTTCCTACTCTGACCTTTTTAAGCTCTTGCTCCAGTGGAAAGGTAAATCATGCTTGAAATAAAACAAACAAGACAAAAGAATTAAAAAAATTCTCGGCACTGAATATAAATTGAGGGAAAGGTCAAAAAATGACTAAGATTGATACGCCATAATTATTAAGATTTTTTTAAAGCAAAGCAATTTCTTTTCTTGTCTAATTTATTGTATTTGCTTTCCATGAGTACTTTTAAAAAATTCTGTAAACCCATCCAACTTTGAGACAACAGCAACAGACTACATTTTCCAAAGGAAAATTTAAAAAACTGAAAGTGTGTATTCCTTTCCAGTCTCATAAAATTTGTCAGCAATGAAGCTGACATTTAAAGATGCCTAGTTTCTGTGGCAAAGGGACCGCTCAGCACAACTCTCTGAGCACATCCACACACATCTGGACAGAACAGCCCGTTAACCTCGTCTAGAAGAGAGGATAGGAGAAGCAGACAAAAGTCAGAAATGCAATGCTAGAAGATTTCTGATAAATGAGTCTTTTTCAAAAAAAAATATTTCTCTACAGTAGGACTTTTTCTATCAAATAACTACATTAAGTGAGATATTAATTTTGCATTGCATTTTTTAATCTCTCTAGAATATGAGAAAACTACTTTTTATTGAGAGGTGATTCATCTACTAGGTCAGTCACTGCTCAGCATACAGCATTCTTTGGCTTATCGCATACCTATATCAGGGTTATTTATCAAAAGTATCCATAAATGGAAGAGACAACACAGACTAAGGGCATTATGTCTTTCAAGCTCAGTAGCACTTAGCAGATTCCAAGGTCTCTAAGGCCTAACAGATTTAACCAAGACTTTTCACACAATCAGGTAAAGAGAGCCAGGCTAGCCGGCAGATGTCTTATTCGGATAACAAAGAGAATATTTTAGTGACAATGTGAGAAAAAATGGCAAAATTGATACAAATCCATTGAACCATGTCTCTTTTTGCTCCGCAGAACTCAACTCCAAGTCTTTAAAGGACATTATCTGTATTCTTAAACAAATATACAGACAATGGTTCATACTTAGTTATAAGCACACAAAAATAAAATACTCAGAGGAATCAGCACATCATTGTTAAGCCAGATAACGTATTTGAACTCCCTAAAGATTTAACACAAACACAATGACTATGTATTGATATTCCAGCCTCATAGAACGAAAGAAATGAAATGGAAAGATTTTTCCTGTATTTATGGGTAATTTATCCCTGATTTCATTCCTGACCTGACATTAGCAGCCAGTAAATCTAATTTCATTGCATAAAATATAGAAACTATACCAGCAAAAGAGAGTGATTAGTAATCTAAACCTCTTTTCATACCCCTGAGGTGAGGTATTGCCAAGAGATCAGAATTAACTTCAGCATTTGTGAATGTCACTCAGTTCCTATCTCTGACCCTTCAAAAGTCCCACTACCTCAAGCAAATGTGTTGCCAAAGAGCCATAATAGTGACGAAGAGACCTAACAAGACAAAAATAGATAGATAGATAGATAGATAGATAGATAGATAGATAGATAGATAGAGTAAAATTGGAGAATAGTTTTGACTTGGAATCAAGAAAAATGATTGTTCTTTTTCTTTTCAGAAATCATATTTAAAGAAAGAAGAATTATTTTCAGTTATCTTAGCCTACATTTGAATCTTTAAGAGGCTGTCAAATAATATTTCAAAAATCACCAGTAAGCACTATCTCCAAAGATGTGCCATAGGAATTAGAACCAGTTTCAAGATTGCCCAACTTACTTTCCAACCATCTGTATCAAATATGCTTCATTAAAACAGAACCATATGGAAAATAAGCTAGCAATTAACACAGCTTCTGCACACATCTCTAATACAGTAGATTTCAAGCTTCTAGTGAAACTGACTAAACTACTTCCATGTTGCTGCTCTGTAGGTCTTGGCAGCAGAGTGAAGACTTGACTCCTCCTCTATACCATGTCATCTGAAGACACTGTCAGGTTACTGCAACAAGCATACATTAAGAAGTGAAGTATTTTATCACTTTCCTTACAGAGGGGAATCAATCATTAAAACAATCAGCTGTAAATCCAAGTACACTGAAACAATCAGCTGTTCAGATAATAACCAGTACTATTTGATTCAAAAAAATTAATCTATGTTTTTAATCTATATGTCACCACAATGATCTTTACATTGGACATTTCATACCTCCTAACAATAAAATAAGCTATCATAATTTGCATTTATGAAGACATCAACTCATTTTAGGCCTTAGAAACTTTAATACAAAAATTTGTGCAGATGGACACAAAAATAGTTTCATTATTGTTGCTATCAACAAATAATAAATAGAATACTGTATCAGGTACTAATGAAACAAAGAATAAGATCTAGTTTTCATCCTTCATGGCCCTAAAAATCTAACTGGAAAGATCAAATATATGTAAAGCAATAAGAAAAAAAGAATTTTAATCAGTGGTTTCTTGCTCTCTTTGCCTCTGTCCAGAATGGCTGCATACCACCACACTATGCCCTTACTGCATGGCATGCTTGGCTCCAGTAAGACGTAGGCTGCAAATCCAGCCAGCATCTGCTCACCAAAGCGTGGACTCTGGCACAAGGCTGTTGCCATCTAAGAAAAACGTACCAGGGAGGAAAAAATTTGCCAGCTTACTTTCATTAGAAACTCTATCTACTTTCAAAAAATGTTCCTTTTCACTTATATTTCCATAATAAATACTGTAGCCCAGTGTATATCTGTTGCTATTACTGTAGTCCAAGCTATGCCATTTTATTTTAATACTTTTTATGAATTTCCTAGCCCATATTCCTGCTTCCATTTTGCTTTTGTATAGTCTGTTCTCTTCACAGAAAAGTGATTCTTTATGCAATATAAATCACATCTTATTTCTCTCTTAAATACCGTGCAGTAACTTCCTATCTGACTTAGAAAAATACTCAAACTTTTCATCATGATCTTGAGGATGCTGCTTGCCTGGCCAACAGTTATTGCTCCAATACTAAGTATTTCCAATCTTTCTTTTACTCATTCACTTGACTCTAATTACACTGCTGACACCCACTTTTCTTCAGTCACACATCTCTCACTTGAAGGTCTTTCTGCACATTTCCCACTTTTCCTAAAAGCTCTTCCCTTAATAATTTGTATGACTTGCTCCTTCTCATTCTGCTGTCTGAACAAATGTATCCATACCAAAGAAGCCATCTCTAACAACCTTACACCAAAGAGCAACCCCATTACTCTAATAAATATTTGTTGAATAAGTGGGTGGATGAATGCAAAGGACTAGAAAAGAAGATGCTTGGTAGAATTTTTTCCAGTTTTGTTTCACTTTTGTATCCCAGCATCTAAGATACTGCTTTACTTGTTCGTTTTTTCTAATTTTATTGAGAAACAAATAGCAATGAGACAGTTTCAAAACCAATTAATAGGACAGTTTCAATAATTAATACATTGCATATTGTTGTCTGCTTTACTTGTGATAAACACTGATATAAATAAATTTGACCATGGTAGTGGTAAATAGGAAAAGTCAACACATTTTTAAAATTTCAAACCTGGGTGACAGAGTGCTAGTATCACCATGAAAAACACAAAAACCCTACAAGAAAGATTAATTTACAGCAAAATATGGTAAACTTGGTAAATTTGAAGTGATAATGGTGTAAACTGATAGAAATACAGAATTAAACAAGCAGAACTAAAGCTCAGGACAGAGTTGGAAAGTAAATGTGGGATCCATTTCTGTGGGGTTAAAAAGCATCAGAGCCAATCAAACCTCCAAGAAAAAATAAAGGATGAAAACATTTGAGAAGGACCAAAGTTGGAAATGCACACATTTGGTCTATGAGGGAAAAAATGTGTTCATGAAAACAAAGGTTAATGAGAGGTTTTCACTTACCAAAGTTTTGTTAAATATCTGCTACATGTTAGGTACTCCACTGAGATATTTTTAGTCAACAATATTAATTACTACAAAAAGCAAGAAGAGCAAAAGTTGAGAAAAAGACACTGAATATGGAATTAGGCAGTTGCTAGTAATTTTAAAGGCAGTAGATTGGAGTCAGCCATATCCAAATAGAAGCTAGATTCAAACAGGTTCAGTAGTAAATACATATGGATAGAAAATAAAAACTATTGAGTTTGACCATAAAAGAAGGCAGGAAAAAGTATTTCAAGGATTAGCAAAGTTGTAAAAGAAAATCTGTTATAAAAAGAAACCTAGGGGCTGGGGAAATAGCTCAGTAGAATAAGCGCTTGCCTGGCAAGTGCAGGGTGCCAAGTTCAATCCCCAGTACCACAAAAAAAAAAGAAAGAAACCTAAATAATTTGTGTACATAGGTCATAATAATATTTGTATTTGAACAGTATTTTCTAACATATAAAATATATTCCCAGACACTATTTTCACTGACTACAAGCTTACAATGTTAGCAGGACACATGGAATTTTAAGACAAGAAATTGAGACTAAAATGCTTAATAACTTGCTCAAAATCCCAAAGATAAAGAAAGTCAAAAATAGAAATGATAACCTGAGCCTCTCAGGTTATCAAACAGAGAGGAGCTTCTCCCCTAGAGAGAATGGAAGTAGAAAGGCACACATGAAGATATCACCTCATGAAAAGAGATAGAATATTGTTTCCTCTGAAACCAAAGTGAAAATCAAAAGAATATGAACCAGTGTAAGCAAAGTAAAACAGAAAGATTAGGCCAAAACTCCTAAGAATAAGATAAGAAAATTTCTGTTTCAGACAGAAGTATGTATGGTAATATACTGGTATACAGTTATACACCTGAACCACTAACTTAGAACCAAGAAGTAAAAAGATATTCTGCGTCTCACAAGACATACTGCATTGTCGACAAATTATCTGAGATTTGCTGGTGATGGGCTGGGGAGACAGCTTGGTGGTCCAGGCAACTGCCTGGCAAATGCAAGGACCCAAGTTCAATCCTTGTACTACATGACATGTAGCAAGACCCTATATCCAATAAATAAATAAATATATAAATATATAAATAAATAAAATTTTTAAAGGGCTGAGGAGATAACTTGGTGGTCCAGGTGCCTGCCTGGCAAGCAGAAGGGCCCAGCTTCAATCCCCAGTACCACATGCTATGCCAGCCCTAGAACCCCAGGCGCATCATGTTGGCTAAAATTGGGCATAGCGGCACACACCTGTTTGCTTTTCTATTTCCATTCTCTCTAGAGGAGAAGTTCCGCTCTTTTTCATAACCTGAGAGGCTCAAGTTCTCATTTCTATTTTTGACTTTCTTTATCTTTGGGATTTTGAGCAAGTCACTCAATCCCAGCACTTGGGAGGCTAAGACAGGAGGATTACTAAGAGTCTGAGTTGCATAGCAAGACTCTATACCAAATAAATAAATAAAACACATTTTCTTTTTCTTCTCCACCATCTCTTCTTTAAAAAAACAAAACTAAAAAAAACAAAAGAGACTGTCTGATGAGAAAAAATGCTGGAGGAGAGAAGGCTGATGAATAAAATATTAGCAGGGACCAAAGAGAAAAATTATCTAAGACATATTGACTTTGTTGTGCTTCTGAAAGAACAGACTGCATAAAGCAAAATAATAGGCAGCTGCGAAGAAGCAAATAAATGAATTGCAACCCTAGGTTCTAGTGAAAGCCATTGCGGAAGTTAGAAATCCAGCTTTAGAGACAAAGCTTTCTTTTCCTCTCCTTCTGACTTGGTCTAATTCATAACAAATTTGTTTTGAGCCGCTTTTTTCAGAACTCAATCACCCTCTCAGCAATGTTTTTCTTTATACCCTATGTATTGCACTGGCCCTTATCAAAAACTTCTGTAAGAAACCATCTGATAGCTCTACTTTACATCAGAGCATACAGGATGTAATAAAGAACATGGACTTTGGCATTAGTATATCTTGATTCCAATTCATTCTCTCATTCACTCATTCATTCAGCAAATATTTACTGAGCATCTACCATGTTCTAGACACTGTTTTTGTTCTTAAGGATACAGGCTCAAACAAAATAAGCTCCCTATATTCACTGAATCTACTCTTTGATGAAGGGGAAAGATACCTACAATAAATAGAAACTCTGCTCATTCTTAATCAACTAACCCTGGGAAGATACTATACTTCTGTATGCTTAAATTTCCATAACTATAAAATGGAAGCAATATGAACTACCTCAGGCTATAAACAATAAATAAATAAAACATTTGAATAAGTAGCATATAAATGTTAGCTCTCTGAGGTTTGGCCTCACATGAAATTTTCCAGTTCTAAGAACACAACATTCACCCTCTCACCACAGGACCTTTGTAAAACGTGTTCTTTCCTTTGTTTAAAACAGTTTATATGTTTCTACCTACCTCAGTGCTTTTATTTATTTTCTATTCTTTCAGAACTCAGCTCAATCCAATGATTCTAACTTCTTCAGGAAAAACTTACCTGTGTCAGTTTTCATTACATTTGTTCAGAATGACCAGAAACGATATCACTGATTTAGTCATTCAATCATGGACTGATTTATACAAGACTCCATCATCTTTTACCTAAATTACTACAAAGCCTCCTGCTATAGTCTAAATGTTTGTTCCCTAAAAATTTGTTGAAATCTTAATCTCTGAAAGGTGAGCCTTTTGGAAAGTGATTACATCATGATTTATGGCTCAGAAATTGGGTTACTGACCCAACAAGAGGCTCAGAGAGCAACCCCTAAGCTCTTATAAGATGTGAGAAAGCAGGCCCTCACCAGACAAAAGATCAGCCAGTTTCTTGCTTTTAGATTTTCCAACTCTAAATCTTTGAGAAATAAATGCTTGTCATTTATAAGCTATTCAGTCTATAACTTGTTGTCTTAGCGGTCCCAAAAGACTAAGACACCTAACTAGTCTCTTCAATGCAATCTACGTGCAACACAACAAGTGGTGAAATCCTTTTAAAATAGAAGTTACATCATGTCATCTTTCTGCTGAGAAACAATCTTCTTCAGATTTCCTCAGGATAGAAGCCAAAGCTCCTATGATAGCTGAATCATGCATGTCCTCAGCACTGCAGCTACACCAGCTCATTCCTACTATCCCTTATAATCATAAAATTCATTCTTCTACATAAGAACACTCACTTGTTCTTCCTTGGTTGGTTTTCCCTTAGACATGTGCATGATTCACTCCTTTACCTGCTTCTGATCTTATTTGTGAGGTCTTACAGTACTTTATTTAATAAAAAAAAATTGCCACCTACTACATCAGCACCCCTTATATTTTTATTCGGTTTCATAGCAGTCATCATAATGACTATAATGTACTCATTTTTTTATATTTTACTTCTCCCCCAACCATGACCACTAAAATACAAACTTAATGAAAGCAGGGATTTTGTCTTATTCACTGTCACATGCACCTTGGCATATAGTAGCCTCCATATCTAAGATGATACTTCCCATAAAAGAGTCAGAAAAATTTCCAAAATGAACAATTTATAAAGCTGGAAAAAAATCTTTAAACTTTCAGTCATTTCATACTACTTAAGTAAAATCTCAATGTTCTTTGGAAATTTAAGTTCAAACTAAGTTAAGAAAATGCAAGTTTTTAAAGTTGAAATATTCTTAAGTTAGATGAAAAAAGAAAATATGAAGAGCAAAATAGAATATTATATAAAAGAAAATATAATGTACCTTTTTAATAACTGTGAAGCATTAAAGTTAGCCTCCTAGTGTTTTAACTTTTCCATTATGCCTCAGATTTTATGTGAAGCACTCGCCATGGATAACTTGCCCAATTTCTTATTTCTATTGGATAATGAAAGACGTTATTTTCATGATGGTATTTTTACTACTAAAAAATGCTAATGGTCCTACATCCAGTTGGACATCACCGAATATTTCCCATAGTCTGGTAATCACTATGTTTTCCATGGCAAGTAAAGTGTTTTTCTGGTGATCAGAAAAAGGAGGACAAGTAAACTCATCTCACGTTTGGAAACTAGGATATGAGGCTGCTCAGGGATTTATACTTCCTTTACACTCAACCAGCATGCACTTCAGAGTACTGGATCACCTGCCTCATTCCCCAGCCCTCCACTCCTACAGACTCAAAAATACATTTATTTTCACTAGTAGAGATGAATAGTAGCGTTTAATTAGCACCACTTCTCTTATGACAAATAACTGGGCTCTGCGCAATAACACAGAACAATGAAAAGGCATCAGCACCATCTTAATAGCTCTCTAAGACAATTTAGAACACCAATTCTATTTTTTATTTTAAAGAAAATAAAAAATAATAGATAAGACATTAGAAATGATACACATTTTCATAAAAGATGATAGGCATTCAACAATGGTTGTTATATTGCACATTGTTGTTAATGTAGTTGCACATTGTTGTCAAATTACCAGAACTAATTCTTAATTCAAAGACATAGTCCAAGTTAATTATAGTCAAGGTTGATTTATAAAATTGTCTCTCAAGCAATAAGGAATGAAAAGGGTGTAATTGCCACAGACTCAGTGGAAATTCAGAAGATTATC
>NDGM011187858.1:0-13220 GCA_002564305.1 Octomys mimax
ATCCCGCGGCCTGGGTCGTCTCACTCACTCGCCGGGCCTGCGCTCTGGGTCTGTTCAGGATTCGGAAGGCCCCGGGTTGTCTCTTAACTGTAATTTTTTTTCTCTTTCAGTGCTGAGGAATAAACACAGGGCCTTTGAATTAAGCACACTGTCAACCTTTAAAATTACTATTTTTTAAAATTTTGAGACAAAGTCTTACTCAATTGCTAAATTGCCCAGGATGGGCTTGAACTTTTGATCTTTCTGCCTCAGCCTCCCAGAGTGCTAGGGTACAGGTGTGCTCCAGCATTCCCAGCTTATCACATTAAGTTTTGAAAATGTAGGCCAATTGTCTTGTAGAAGATTCCACAGACTAAGTCAATATGCTGTTTCTTCCTGATGTTATTTAAGTTGTTCCTCCACCCCCCCCCCCCGTTTTTTGTATGAACCAGAAGTTAGTTCTAGATGCTTAATGGGATTCAAATTAGACACCCCTCCTTGGAACTGGCCCTGGGTTTTGTTCACATCATCTTGCCATGCATCAGGAATGTGTCCTGTTTTCTTTGAACTTTTCCTGACATTGAACTTGAAAATACGAACTAAGGTTTAAGGACTACCTACCTGTACTGTTTTTTTTTTTAGTGGAACCAGGGATCAAACTCAGGACCTTGCACTTGCCAGGCAGGCATTTACACCACTGAGTTAGATCCCCGGCCCATACCTACCTGTACTTTGCAGAGAGTTTTCAGTAAGCCCAGGGAAGACCATATGATGCCAGGTGTTTTGCATCCCTATAATGGGGTCCACTTCACACAGGGAATGTCCTAGCAAGATAAGCATCTTCCCTGAGATGCCAAAGTCATTTGAGAAGCTAAGATAGGTTCACCCTCATAAGGCTAAGATAGGTTCACCCTCATAAGGCTAAAATAGGTTCACCCTCATAACTTCTCATTCTCAGTCTGTACTTCTTTCTGCCTTCCTCTCCCTGGGTCTCCTGGGTGCATCACTGGTGAATTAGTCTGGTGCTCAGATCCAGTGATGCTCAGCCCACCCAGTGGGCTCAGTTCTTAAGGAAGCCCTGAGCAATGGCTCGGAGGACATGGCATCTGGGGTGTGCCTGTGGGGAAGATGCTTCTGCTCAAGGTCTGACTCTTCCAGCTTCCCCATGACATCACTAGGGCCAAGCAGGGCCAGGGTAGGGTGTGGGCATCTCTACCTCTTCCAAGAATTCAAAGGGAGATGGAACAGAGCTAGCGGTGAAGCTGATGGGGCCTCCCAAGCCTGAAGAGCAGGTCACAATCTAGTATTAAGCAGAAGGCATTCTGGACAGAGGCTTTCTTCAGGGCATGGCCATTGGAAGCAGAGAAGGAAATGGAATACAGGTTAAGAGTTCAGTGCTCTTTTCAGTCTTCACTCTTGTGGCTCTGTTACTTATGTAATTTTTTTTCCAGAGTATAGATGGGGCTGGAATGTACTGCTAAAAGGGCTGGGCTATGAACAGGTAGAGATGGAAGTAGGCAGAGAGAAGGAAAGACTTGGGAATGCGGCTCTTTTAGTGTGGGGCAGCTGAGGTAACATCAGCCTCCTTGTGCATCACTAGCTGCCAGTTTCACCACTTGTAACCTATCTTCACTTGAGGCCAGAGTAATCTTTCCAAAACATCTTGGCCCAGGCTCCTTGTATTGATTAGCTGTTGCTGCCTAACAAGTGATCCCAAAATGGAGTGGCTTACAACCAATGCAATTTTTGGCTAGCTTCTGAGTTTGTTGGTCAGCTGGTCTGATTCTGCTGATCTCTACTGGGCTCTCTGGGAGTCTACCAGCGAGCCAGCTGGTGGGTGGGCAAAACAGATAGGCTCACTCTTGTGTCTGGTGGGTTGTTGGTAATTTGGATGGGGCTCTGCTGGGATGCCACATCTCTTTTCCATGTGGCCCTCCAAGCTTGTTTCCATGGTAGTCTTCAGGGTCCAAGAACCATAAGAGGTCAAACCCAATACCTACAAGGTTTTCAAAACTTGTGTCACATTTGCTAACATCCCATTTACCAAAACCAGTCAATTTCAAAGCCCAGATGTACTTGGAAGTCTGGGGTGGAGAAAAATTCCACCTCTTTATGCCAAGGGGAATCTGTCTCCATATTTTGCAATCGCCATATTTTGTGAACTTCAGGATAACCCCCAAGTTTTCAGCTTGCTCTTCATGCCCCCTACAATGTGTTGTTCCCAGCTACTTTCCCAGTCCATAGCTCGTATAGAAGTTGTACTGCAGCAGTTGTTCCAGACTCTCATCATTTTCAAAGCACCCCTCCTCCCTCAACTCTTGGGATGACTGTCTTTTCTCTGGCATGTCCACTAAGTCTGGCTCCATGCTGCCCTGCAGAAGTCTTTCCTGGCTTTGCCTCCATCAGCACTCAGCCTCCCTGCTGGTCCCCGAGCCAGTGCTGGCATCCCTGGTGCAGTGCTCCTTCCTGTGGGCTATGGTACATGCCTGGCTCCCAGCTGGTGCACAAGAGCCCTGGAGTTGGGCTATGTGGGGTTGAATTTCAGCACCTTCATGTGCTGTGTGACTCTGTTCATGTCACTTTACCTCTGAGCTTCTTTTTTTTTTTTTTTTCTTTTCTAAGAAAAGGGGGGATAATAGTGGTTCTGACTTCATAAGGCTGTTTTGCAAATCTGATGATGTTCCCACCACTTGCCTATTAGGGTGAGTGTGCACTCCAGTAAGATGGTGAATACTCTAGGGGCAGGGACTCTGTTGGTCTCCCCAGGCTCTGCCTGTGGCCTGAGGCACAGGAGGTGGGAGACCCCAAGATCATTTTTGTGAATGGACCTCTCGTTACATAACAACGAGTCTCTATCTATCAGTAGATAAGTGCTTCCCTGATTTTTGGCAATTCCTCAGCACCCCTCAGTGTGTGGCAGGACTTGACTGGGCCCACAGCCAGCAATAAAGTGGATGCTAATAATATCATTATATGCTGAATAATTAACTGTCATTTAAATATTCATATGTTGTCGGGGCAAGGCCTTTTATCAGCATCTGGGGATGCATCAGCAGAGGAAGGAGATAGATGTTGGCAAGGCTGACTTTGCTGGTGAAGGGCGACCCGGGGTCCAGGGAGAGCTGTTGGAGTGGCCACTAGACAGTCAGCTAATATATAACCGCAATATCCCCACGTGATGAACTGCAACTTCATGAATGCTTGATGCATATAAGCAAGCTGAAAACAATATTGGAAGCATTAATTTCATTTGACTAATGCTTATCTATATTTTATTCTGTTTCATCTTTAAAGAAACCCTTCTCTTTCACAGGAAGGAGATGGGGCCCAGGCCGGCAGATGGGTGGGGTCTCTGAGCTTGGGAGCCTTTTACCTGCTCTACCCCTGAGCAGCCAGCCCATGCTCCTGAGAACCTGTGCAGTGACTGGTGAGTGAAGACTCTGGCTCCTTGGGAGAGCACAGGCATTTCTGTGGGTCAGGGGAGAATGACATGGATGTCTAAGTCTGGCCATGGAAGCCAAATCTGCAGTGGGTTCCTCCCTTGTTTCTGTTAGAGTTGAGCCTGGGGGCAGGCAGAGAGGGGAGGCCCTTGTAAACCTGCGGGGAAGGGTCTGGCAGACAGGATTGTCACCAAGTGACTACCCCATGGTGAGGAAATGGAGAAGAGAAAGAGAGGAGGAGGAGGAGAAGGAAGAAGAGGAGGAGGAGGAGGAAGAGGAGGAGGAGGAAGAGAGAAAGAAGTAAAAGGAGAAGACTGTAAGGTTGTAGGAAGATGGAGAACAGAAGGCAAGCAGAAGACCTTGGAGTCTTTGGGGTCTGCTTGCAGGATGAGCAGCTCACTCTGGAGAAGCAGCCAACTTGACACGGTGACTAAGAGCAAGGGCTCTGAGATGGGCCAGTCCTGGGCCTATGCTCTAGCTGTGCCTCTGACTAGTTGTGTGATCTTAGTCAGGGAACTCACCATTTCTAACCCCCAGTTTCTATTTGTAAAATGAAGGAAACAATAGCACTTAATTAATGTATTTCTTGTTCACTTCTGTACAAATTCTATCAAGTTACCACAGAACTGTAGTGTTGAACAACACATATTTCTCTCAGTTTCTGTACATCGAGGGTTCTAGCTTGGCTTAGCTGGGTCTTTATCTGAGGGTGACACAAAGCTGCAGTCGAGGCATCAGCTAGATGAGTTCTTATCTGGAGGACTGTGCAGGGAGGGCTCCCCTCCCAAGCTTGGTGGGATCACTGGGGAGACTTTACCTCATGGCCTGTGGTAAGAACAGAGGTCCTGGTTCTTGCCGCTGGGCTGCAGCAACTCTGAGAATCAGCTGTGCTTACTGGGCCAGGGTCTCCTCCAGCATGGATATTGACTTCACCCAGTCTGTAAGGAGAGTTTAAGCTTCTGCCACCACACAGTGTGTGTAACCACGGGAGTGGTATCCCATCAGCATGGCCAAACTCTGTTAGAAGCAGGTGCTGTATCCTGCCCACACTCACAAGGTGGGGCAATAGAGAGTACGCATACTAGGAGGCTGGGGTCATGGAGGTACGCTCAGGTTTGTCTGCCCTAACTGAACATGATGGCCAGTAATCTCTCAGCACTACACAGTGTCCAAGTACTTTTCAAGAACAACTGTTTGATCCTCAGAAGAAGCCTAGGATGTACTGTTGCTGTGACTGCTGGCTGGTCTGACAAAGAAGAGGTTGGGGAAGAGCAGTAGTGTTGGTAGACATGTGTAGTCTGGACAAATGTGATCTGGCACTCAGGGCTGGGTATGAAGATAAACCATGGCAGATGCCAAGGATGGCACCTGGCACAGGCCTAGTGAATATTTCTGGGAGCTAGCAGTTTCCATTGGCAGCCTCTGCCTGTACCCTGTATTCTGTGGGAATCATATTCACCTCCTGGCATGATCAGTCCTAGAGCTCTGGAGGGCAAACGAAGGTCTGTGAGGGGAATGACATTGTGTGCTTGCTTTCTTTACCTGAAACACCCCTGGCCCAAATCTGTGGGTCTCTAAGGCCCTACCTTAAATGTCATGTGTCCCCTATTGCTGCTATAACAAACTGCCACACTTAGTGGCTTCAAATAACACAAATTTATTGTTGCATAATCCCCAGGGTTAGAAGTTTGAGATGAGGACCACTGGGCTGAAATGGGTCTGTTTCCTTCTAGAAGGTCAAGGGGGAGGATCTGTTCCTGGTATTCTTATCTTTTAGGGGCTGCTGAATGACTTATTCAGCTTGGGCCCCCTCCTCCATCTTCAAGGCTGGCAAGGACCAATGGAGTCTGCCTCACACGCCATCACTGTGATTTTGATTCTTTACTGAGAATTCCCAATGATCGTCTTGCCTCAGCCTCCCAGTGCTGGGATTAGAGGCATGAGCCACATGCCCAGTGAATAATCTTTCTCCTTTAAAGGCAGCTGACTGGGGCAAACCCAGTCAGGCACAGGAAACTGCGGTTCGATTCCCAGCTCCCCATGCCATACCAGACCTGCTGTTAAGGCAGCCTGAGCCAGAAAGAAAAAAAAAATCCTTCTAAAGGCAGCTGATTAGTAGTCTTAATTCTATCTGCAAGCTTAATTCCCTGTAAGCCATGTAATATAAGGCATTTCCTGTCTTGGATTAGGATACAAGCATCTTTGGGGCCAGTCTTCCACTTGTCATGTTTTCGTGGGGGTCTAGTTTGAGTGCTGTGTCCTCTACTTCCAGGGGCCTCGCGCTCACATTAGACACCAGGAGTGCCTGCAGGAGTATCGGATAATGTGAAGAGGTAGCACTTCGAAAGGAAAGCTGAAGCCTGCTGTGGACACCATCCTCCCAGCTCTGTGCTTCCTGTAGACTGACAGTTGCTCCTGGTGTTCCTGTCACCCTGAATGCCTGCGATCTAAAGCCAGGGAGGTAAAGAGAGGGGCATTGGGCAGTTGGAGGTATACAGCCCAAGCTGGGCATGCATCCATTGCCCCTCAGCTGGGTGCCTTGTGCAGGGCACAGTACACTCTGTCCCAGTGCCTCCCACGGTACGTGTGACATAAAGAACAATGTGGGCTAAGTGTCTGTTGGATGCACAACTGAATGAACTCCAGCACTTTCTCACCCCCCTCTACCGTGCTCTGGGACATGTGACCACCTTCATAAGACAGCTTCGCTTGACTTGCACCAGCCGGGGGCACGTGGCATGTGTGCATGTGTGTGCGTGGGCATTAATAACAAGCTTCAGTGCCCTGGAATCCAAGGCCTGGGAGGCTCTGCAGGAAGTCCCCAAGGCCTGGGCCTGAAAGGTCTGGGCCAGGCTGACGGACTGGGGTTCCAGCCGGCCCTGGCCCCTGCCCCCGCGGAGGCTTGCTTCGTGCTTCCCCACCCCCCACTTGCATTCGCGATTCCCCGGAGGTCGAGCCTGGTGTAATTACAGGGTATCTGCTGCCTCCCTATAAATCTAATAGACTTTTTGGCCTTGTCAGATTAAAACTTACCTATCAACCCGCCGCAGTCCTCTAGATCTCCCTAAATCTGTACTTGGGAAAGAATTTATGGCCAGGAATTGCATTTTGCAAAATGATTAAAGTTGCCAAACAGCCATAAAAAGTTGCAGGAGGAGATATGGTTTTTTTGAAAGTCTGCTTAATTTATAAGGGGTGGAAGGTTTATTGTCATTTAGAGTCCGCAGCGAGGCAGCGATGGAGCGTTTGGCGGCAGCTGTGCACAGCCGCTCTCACTTTATGCCTTTTACATGTTTTTAAATTGCCCTGTTTGAATCCAGCCTGCTGCAGCGGCAGTCGGGGCTTGGCTTTCAGGAAAGAGGCTGCTCCCAGGCCCGCTGGTGCCCTACCCCAAGCTCACGCTCCAGAAGATCTTCCAGTTGGCCTCGCCCCAGGCTGACCGCTCCACCCTGCCCCTGTTGGTCCCCCAAAGCATTACCCAGCACTCAGGTCTGCAAAGCTTTTAAGTTTATAGGCGATTTCACATGTAATATCTTAGTACTTGTCACCCTGGATTAAATGATTAAATGAGATAAAACGTGTAAAGCTCTAAACACAAGGCTGCTACCTAGTGAGCTAACAAATAGAATTAGGGCTCCCGTTTATTGACCACTTACAAGGTGTCAGAACCTCTGCTTCAAGCTCCCCATGCATTAATTCAGAGAATTTTGGTCACCACCCTATGAGGTAGCTGTTAATTGTAAGAGCATGGCTGGTTGTAGGGCACGAACATTTTGTCCTGGTCAGAGGTGGTCTTGGAATCTCTCTGGCTTCACCCTCGACCTCCACTTCCCTCAGGTGCAGAGATGCTTAAGATGGGGAGGCCTGATGAGCTGTGAGTTGGTGGCTTCCTAGGTGTNCACCAGCTGGGGCCACATCCCCTTCTCTTTTTCTCAGGCTCAGCACCACTGAGCAATCATCTGGAGTGGAGACCAGCCTGATGCTGGCCTGGGGCAGATGCACTGGCTCCACTGGGCTTTAATCCAGTGCTTTCTGGATTAATCCAGTTTCTCCTCTGCCCTGCACCATATTTCAGGGTGCTTTCTCCTGTCCTTTCTGTGGCTGGGGTGTGACAGGTGAACTTCCTCTGCTGCTCTCCCTGCATCAAGTGTTCTAAGACTTGGCAGAAGGCCGGGGAATTTTCCAGGCTCTCCATTCACTCAACAAAACCTTCTGAGCACCAGGGCTGGGAGCACGGCAGCAGATACAGCAGGCTAGGCTGTTGTCCTCGTATAGGTCACTAGGACCAACTGGATAAAGCAGGAGATTTTAGAGAGTGACGTGTGCCCTGATGCTAGTGAAGCAGTGTGGCATGATGGAAAATGCCAGCTGGGAGCAAGAGGCACTGCTTTGAGTTGCTTGTAGGGTGACTTGCTTCAAAGAGGGGACAATTGAACAAAGATGCAAGAAGCCAACCAAAGAAGATCTGGAGGAAAGATATCCCACACCTTAGCAAGAAGTGCAGCAGCCCTGGAGCCAGAATGCTCTTTGCTCACTGAAGAAGAGAAAGTGACTGGGGCTTAGAGAGCAAGTGGGAAAGTCGTGGGTGCTAAGGGGAAGGGGGCGTGGGGATCACATCAGACCGGGACTTGCAGTCATGGTCAGACTTCAGATTCTACCCTAAGTGCAATAGAAGCTATTGGGGGTTTACATCAGGGGAGAGAACTGTGATCTGATTTGTATTTATAAAGGAACAGATCAAGAGTTTGAGAGCCTCATTCTAACGCACACCAAACTCTTCTCCTGAGGTGCTGTTGTGCCCCACTGCAGCTCCAGGTCTTTGAGCCTGCGATCCCTTCACCAGGAATGCTTCTCTCTTCCTTGTAGAACAGTCCTGCTCACTGTTCGTGATTGGGTGCTTCCATCTCTGCCACAGACAGGATAGATTCATGTTCTCTTTGCCACTGTCCAGTTGTCACAGTAAGCAGATCAGTGGTGCCTCCTTTTGGTCTCAGCATTAGACCCAGAGCTCCTGCAATGTCAAGGTCTGGGCCTGCCCCAGCCCGGCCCAGGGTGGGTGTTGACAAATGCTTTCTGAGTTCATATGAATTTTTTGAGCACCCAAAGTCATTGACAGAAGCACTAGGTTAGCAAGTACCCTTTGTTTAAATAAATAATAAGATTAGAACACACTCTTCACTGTAACATTTAAATTAAATCCATGCTCACCGGGACTCTTGACATCTGGAGTTTCTCAGTGTTTTCCAAAAGCAATAGCCTGTGAGAGTCAAAATTTGAATAGTTATCTCTCAAGGGCTGTTCACGTGTTACTTTGAGACTATGAGTGTTGTTAAAAAAGGATGGATTTGTTAGAACAGTTCTTGTAAATACTTGTGTTGGAAAGAATACCTGGGTTAGGATACTTCCTGTAAATACTTGTGTTTGTTTGCTTACAATTATAACTATGAGTTTATCTCATGGTGCTCCATAAGCTGCCTGATTTTTTTTAAATTTACTGTTACAAAACTGGATCTTTTTATTAAGATAAAAAATGCACTTAAAGTTGTGTTCCTTATGTGAAACTTGCACAAATAAAAATGACAGAGCTTGGAAATAACAGTGTCTCATTCTTTCATCTGAGTTCATGGCTGCTGAGGTCAGCTGTGCTCGGGGTGGTGGGGCTACACTAGGGCTGTTTTCCTTACTGTCTCTGAGCTTGGTGGGGGCAGGGACCCAGGGGTAAGGCACCCAGGAGGGCAGATGCTCCTTGACAGAGGAATGGGCAGACTTTGGCACTCACAAGGCAGAACTCCCTCCACCTGGCCCACTGCCCCTTGTGCCTCTGGGGCTACCCTGGCCTGGCCTGAGGCCTGCCGGCTGTGCTTTGCGGGGCATCTCTCTCCCTCCCAGCCCACACTAGGCCTTGTGTGCCCAAGTGATTTGTCCTCACCCCAGGCAGCTCTGGGAGCATGGCCCAGGCTGGATTATGGCCATGATGCCAGGCAACCTCCAGCAAATCCTGAAAACTGCGTCCTAGGATCTGTCTGCTCCATCCTGGGGCTGCCTGGTACTGAGATGTGGGGAACAACTGGATAACCAAAGTGTTCATTTTTACCCAGCTGTTGGCTAAGATGCCAAGAACTTGAGAAGCTGCTTAGCTTCTTTGAGCCTCAGTTTTCTTGTCTATAAAATTAGTATCATAATGTAGTTTGGAAAGCAGCTCCCTAAGGCCACTGAAGCATGGACCCTTGTCAGGGACTCCTCACTGCTTCAGCTTTCCTTTGTCTCTAAGAGCAGAATGGATATCAAGAAGACAGACCTTGTCTCAACTGCAGTTAAAAAATCCACAGATGATTTGCTGAGACATCTTGGAGCCCCATGGTTTCAAGGCCATACCAGAGTCTATAGTTCTTAGCCTTCAGAGGCTGATGTGCATACCTGGTTTAAACAAGGCTGCTCCTAACTGCTTCCTTGTTTCTCCCCTCCTGCAGGCATCCTTGTGTGGCTGGGTGTCACTTGGTGACCTGTCCCTCTCAAAGACAATACTGGATCTCATCCCTGAGTGCCTCTCTGAAGTACTCACTCATGGCGCAAACGGCTTCTAGGAGCTGACCGTGGGCAAGTGCCGGGGTGTCCTGAGGCTGGAGCAGCAAAGACAGAGCTCATGGGGCTGCTTTCTAGGGAGCGGAGGGTGGAAGTTTGGGGTAGAGACACACAGGCGGTGGGACTGAATCTGGTCCCACGGTCTGCAGGCTCATCATGCCCTGCTGGGGGCTATGTGCATCCGCAAGCCTGACTGCAATCTGCCCCTTTTTAGTTTCTGGAAGAATTAGTGAAAGCAGTACCTGCACCTTGGTGCCAGGCCAGGCTCATCCTGGGTGCTGCTGCACTGGAGATCCGGGTTTCTCTGTATACAAACCTTTGTGTGTCCCCTTCTGTGTCTCCCTCTCTGTGCTGCTATCCCAGCAGAGCAGGAAGCATGGGATGTCTTTTGTGTCCAGGGCTGAGGGAGAGGCCCTGCTCTGGGCTCAGGGACAGCTGCTGGGGGAGTGGTGTGCTAGGAAGAGACCTCAGGGACGCCCAGGGCCTCTGTCCTCACTGTTAGTGCTGAAGTAGAGGGAGGAAGGCCCAGCCTGAGGTCTGCTTAAAAGAGGAAAGAGAGGAAAGACACAGTCAGGTGAGAGGAAAGGAGGCTGAGAGAGCTGCGCTGCCGCAGAGAGTAAGGCGCAGAGAGAACACGGACACTCACTTTGTGAAGTCCCACCAAAGTGCTGTGGCATCTCCTTGCGTAGTGCAGCCAAGTGGCTGCTCAACAGCCAGCCAGACCCCAGCTTGGACACCCCCCGCCCCGCCAAGTAGAGTGTGGCATTGTTGTCCATCATAAAAATCAATGGTTCTTTTGCTAAGTGGTCAATATTTATTTGGCTTTAGCATTGTTTAATTCAATGCATCAATTAAAGATAGTGTCATGTCTGCTCTGGTCTGCAGCCTCGGCTTCTGTGTGTCGTTACCTCATCTGTTTGAGATCACTCACGTCCTTACGTCTCTGCTCCTTTGTCCCCTTGCATAACTCAAGGACAGGAGTAATTGACGTGAAACTTTTAAAAATTAATTTCACTGCATATGCCACCGAGGGAGAGTGCAAGTCCTCCCAGCCATTTATAACGTCACGGTGATTGGTCCTGACAAAACAATACCTTAAAAACTCACCAAAGTAAATTATGGCCCGAGCAAATGGCTGCTCCGCGGCAGGGCCGGAGGCTTGGAGGGGAGCCAGGCAAAAACAAAGTAATGTGCTTTTGATATTAATAACAGAGATGATATTGATCTGCACGCTAGTGTCACTTCTCCACTCTGGCGAGGAGATTGCTCCCGGCATTTAGTCCACTGAAAGCCACTTTCCATGCAGGCCATTTAATTTTGTGAGTCTTTAATTATGTGAAATGGAGTCTAGTTAAAGGGCCAGGTCCCAGTTTTGCCAGGCGGAGATGTGGGCTATGATTCAGGAAGCTGTCAGAAATGAATATAACTCAATTCTTAGATCTGCAAATGTAGTTGTCTTTCTAAATGTTTATTTCATCCCTGTACTTCCCTGGCCCGGTGCCACTGTGCATCAGGACAGACACAGACTTTGATTACAGGACCACATTTTTCAAAGAACCTGAAGTTAATGTGCCTGTTTTCTGCATAATAAAAGTCATAATTCACTGGGGCCGCCAACGCCTCTCCCCCGAAAGGCTGCGGAAGGGCTGCACAGCCCAGCCTGGGGACCCTGCCAGAGCCGTGCTTGGCCTCAGTCTGGATGTCTGCCTCTTCTGTGGGTCTGTGACAGACTGCACCAGTGACCACATGTCAGACCACAGGCCTGTCCACGGGGCACATTACCTATCAGCTCACTCATAGACAGATGGGGGAGAAACCCACATACCAGACCGCAGGGATGTCCACAGCTTCTGGCCCGGGCAGGCTTCTGGAAGCATCATCCTCACAGGTAGAGCCTGGAGCTATCTGCGTCGCCTTTGCTAGATCAGATTGGTCCATGCTTCTCTTCCTTTTCTCTTACCAATCAGTCTTCCCAGTTTGTATTCATGTATCATGTATCTCCACAAAGCCACCTTTTCATTGGGGTGATGTGTTCATGTGTACCTGCATACACACACACACACACACACACACACACACAGCTCTACACTCGCCTGGACTCTGCTCTCAATTGTTCCCATGTAGACTGCTTTGTTTCCTTCCCCTCAAAGCTGTCCTTATGGGGATGCATTTTGAACCTGCAAATCTCAGCCTGCCTGGGCTATGCCAGGCTGATCTGGCTCTGGCCTGAGTGTCCCATGCCAGGAACCCCATGCCCTGTAGGTCTTGTCCTGCAACACCCTCCTGCCACCTGGTCCTGGGGACTGTGTTACAAAGAGGGGTCCGTGTAGAACAGCCTGTTTCATGTCTGGAACTCAGCCGTGACAGCTGTACCCTCCATTTCAGGATCAAGAGCCACTACAGACAGACCCAGTGAGGGGGGCCTGTACGCTTTGCTCATGGAGGATATATCTGATCCTCGCTCACATCCTCTTTTCTTACTTTACAAATAATTTCGACAGTTTCCATTGTTGTTTGCCCTGCACACAGGATTTAGTAGTAGCAAAAAGGACTTCTATAACAACAGCATCAGGAAGTCACAACTGAGAATGGGAGAAGAGAGAGCAACTCTAAAAACAGGCAAAATAATTCAATATAGTAAGGTTTTACAAAGTGGGTTTTATAAGGGGATATGGGGGAAGGGTTGTACACTCATATTGTGGATGATGGTCCACTCAGAGCTTTTAACATGCTATAGGCCTTAGTGAAGAGCTCTGGAAAAGGGACTATTAGACTTGAAGGCCAAGGACGTGAGGCTTGGAGCTGTGGTAGCCATTTTGCTATCATGTGGAAGTAAGAAAAAGCCAGCACAGAAGAGAACAGGGCTGAGAGGTAGAAAGAAGCCAGGGCTGCCTTTTAAAAATATCAGTTTGAGGGCCTACAAGATAGCTCAGTGGACTATATGTCTGCTTAGGCAAGCACAGGGAGTGGAGTTTGATTCCTGGAACCGCATGTTGCGCTGGCCCTGCCCTTGGGCAAGCTGAGCTGGCCACCGAGAGCAGGTGTGGTAGTGCATGCCTGTAATGCCAGTGCTGGGAAGGCTGAAAACAGGAGGATCACGACAAGTCTGAGCTGCATAGTGAGACCCTGTACCAAATGCATATGAGAGAGAGAGAGAAAGAGGGAGAGAGGGAGAGAGAGAGAGAGAGAGAGAGAGAGAGAGAGAGAGAGAGAGAGAGA
>NDGM011187860.1:0-10291 GCA_002564305.1 Octomys mimax
TATATATATAATATTAATATATGTATAGAAATACAAAGTAAATGTACATATATTATATAAATATATAAAAACAATGATCTTCAGATAACAATTACACATTTCTTAAGTTATTCTATAGAATCTTAAGGCCTTATTAGTGGGTTCAAAACTGGATCCAATTGAATGAAATTTCCCAACACTTCAGAAAACAAAATCAACCCCAAAACCCATTAAACTTAATATTTTCTACTTGATTCTTTACTTGGGTCAACATCATGCACAGCGCAATTTTGGCAGTGTGCCTAGTGTTGTATTTCCTCAAATGGTTACAATCACTGCTAATTAAAAGTACTAACCTGTTTCATTGTTTGTGTTTTTTCTCTTTAAAATAAAATATAAAGCATTTCTTACATTATCAACACATACTCACCCTTTGCATTTCACTTTCCTTCATCCCCATAAATTGGGCAATACTTTCATACATATTTTATGCATGGAGAAAAAAGCCTAAGAGAGTAAAATAAAGCTCACACATGAATTTAGAAGAGGAGGCACCCCTGGAACCACAGCAGTCCTGAGGGTCTGTTCCTGAGCACTCAGGCATGGCTACCTCCTGCACAGCAGCTTGCTCCTCCTTACGTTGGGAGAAAGGATGGACCGTGGTGGCTTGCTTCATGGATGCTTTTCTTGGCCAAACATTCAGTTCTCAAACAGAAGCACTTGGCAAAACTGTGTCTTTGTGTGCAGACTTTGCATAGGTGACAACACTACAGCAGCCATCCTTCCCTCATGGGTACAAACATGGTCTTCTTCCCCCAAATCACAGAACACATTAAGCTCATGCACTGACATATCACCATGCACGCATTGTGACAAAAGCTTTTGCCCACTTTTGTCATTCATTTCCTATCTGTGCTTTGAAAACATCATTCCCAGATACTGCAGGGGTGGAGATTATGTAGGACATCAGACCTACAAAAGTCTAACCTTGAGCTGTAACAGCCCAAGTGTGACACAAAAGACGGTATGACTGGCTACTCCCTGAACTGCTTGCTCAGAATAATACAATCGATATGTTTCAGCTTTCTCAACTTATTAATGCAATCATCATTAATTTTGAAAAGACTAGCAGCACTTTAAGGGATTTCTTGCATTGTATATGCCACATCTTAATTTCAGTGGCTACGGAATAAATATATCAGAACATGATCAGAACATGATATACAGACTTCCTTTGAAGTCTTAGTCCATATCATTACCCAGTTTTTACCCAGTCCACTTTATATATTTGTCAATGTTACCTGCACTAATTATTTTAATATTACACGAAGCTATTATTTTATTATTCAGTTATGTTATGGAAACATGTAGTTATATACATATGCATGACACATTTTTATGATACATACACTTTAAAGATTTGGTTCAGGACAGAGAGCTTCCCAAGTCAGAAACCTTGAGGGAAAGCTATTCCTAGTGATAGACATTTGCATCATTTTCCTTCACTGGCAGGCACAGAGTAACTCATCATTAAGCACATCAAAGCTTTGCTTCCAGGAAGGGCAATTTCTGCAGGTATTTATTCTCTGCATTGTAATTTGAATGTTTTTCTTAAGGAAAGTGATTGTTTTAATGTAAAAAGAAGAAATAAAGAAGAAATGTGCTCTCTCTTGACCCAATCCCTGTCTCTCCTTCATAGTGTACCTGGAGGGGACAACTTTGATTAAAACTTGCATAAGGAATCAATATGAATCACATTTGTTCGCATTCATATATATATGGAAATATTTGGAAAATTTGTACAATGGGGCAAATTTCCCCAGCAGTTTCTTATTGTTTTTCATGAAATTCTAAGAGCTTTGATACTAAATCTATGCTTTGGAGAGAAGCAACTACTTCAAAAATATGCTATCTAGACTCTTGTTTGCATTTTACTCTGTATTTTACCTACATATGCAAGCTGTACAGCAAGAGTATAAAATGAAGTGCTTGCCATTCTCCTTGGTTCTTCCAGAGTGCCCACTGGGACTGGACCTAAACTGTTAAACTACACTCTGCAATTATTTAGCAATCCAGAGAGGTAAAGGTCATCAGTGAGTTTCAGAAAGCCTTAGTAGAGTCCATAGCCAGGTGGCGGCATGAAATAGAAATGGCTCTATTCATGCGTAGAGCATTGGGATGTTTTAAAGAAGAGTTTTGAGAAAAAGAGTTCATGCCAGAAGCAATCTCCCAAGATATTCATAGATAAAGAATTAGGAAAGAATAAAGAATAAACATTTTCAATTGAATCAGACAAGACAGCTCAACTAAAGACACCCAGTGTTTGTTTTTAGTCTTATCATACTAATTGGCTTTCTCACCAGTAGCACCTACAGGCTGCTGTTTACACTTAGTTCTCCTTCCTGCTAAGCAGTTCCCCTCACACTTTCTCATTGTCATAATTGAGATATATCAACTTGACTTGAGTACAGATCATCTTGCACATTAGTAACACTCTGAGGGGGACTGTGGCTAACTGACTGCAAACTGAGGAGGGAAAGTCTGCTTCAGATGAGAGTGTCATCAATTGCCAGACTCAGATAGAATAAATAAGTTGGAAAGGAAGTCTGGTCTTTTTTTGAAGGTGATTACCTGTATTTAATATTCCATTTGGAGCCCCTTCTCTCCAGTAGAGCTCCCAGTACAGTCTTGAGCTTTCCATTCCTGAACATTTGGCTTTCTGACACAGACTTGTATCACACACTAAAGTGAGAGTCCAAGCCTTCACTAAGACCATGAGCCCCCCAGCACACAAGCAGCCATTTTGTGTTTTCCACAGTTGATCTGGCAGATGGCCACCAGAACTCTTCCATTCCCAATCCAATAATCTTACCTGGCAAATCTTGTTACGTATATTTTACATCACATCTGTCCCTTAGTGAACCCGCACTAACCCAAAAATTCATATAAATTATTTGTGGATATCCAATAGGTACAGTTTCATTAAAAGTCAAGACATTTTCCAAAATCTAGGATTCCACTTAAATGGGCTTAGAAACACTCTGGAATCAACAAAATTTTATGTTTTCATTATGTAGGATTTCTCGAAGTCATTCATGAGATTTCAAAATTATAAATTGCTAAGGAAATTTCAGAAAACCTTTGGAAGAATAGCTTTAAGTCTTAGGCCAGCTATATATTGGTATTGATGGCTCAGTCACCCCAGCTCCAGCTTCCAATCTTGGCTTAGGTTTCTGTCAAAGTCATGGACTGTGTCTCCTCCCTCAACATGACAAAACAGTGTAGCTGCCCAGATGGATAACAGCTATGGCTTTGAAGTTACATTTTTCTCCTAACTTTCTCCAATTTTTTGCAGCAATTCAGTAGAATAATGTCCTAAAATGTGCCCATTATCATCTCACATTTTTTAGATAAGATTAACATTACTTATCTCATGCTGTACCTGGAGACCATAATGTGAAATAAATCAAATATTATCTGGCTTACTTTATGTTAGACGCCCATGTTATATAGAACAGAATAAAGGTAGAAAATAGGAAGTAGGGAGAGAGCAACCTTTCTCAAATGGACAGGGGATCAATAATTGGAGGAAGGAAAGGGGATGGAAAAGGAATTCACATATGCTTTGTCCATGCACTAACTTTGTACAGTAGATGGAAACATTATGTTCTGCAGGGATGTGCTATAAATCTTTTTTAAAAGTTAAAAAGAAATATCTTAGAACTCACTTGAACATTAGACACACTGACTCACATAAGAATAATGTCCTCTGTTTTAATTTGGGCCAGAAACCCTACTTGTTTTCAGGGTCCTATTTTTGATGGCAGACCACCTGTGACAACAGAGGAAACAGAAGTGCCTGTGAACCTCAATGACAGGCCTGAATGTGACAGCAGCAAGCCAAGGAAGTTCCATGAAAAGAGCTTGTAAAAACTCAATATTCTCTCTCCTCCCATCCCTTTAAACTAAGATTTCCATAACAGAAGCACGTGAATGTTCACTGTCGGTTTTGTCCAGTAATCACCAACAAGCTAAATGGCACAATACTATCTTGTTCAACCATACTGAGTGTTTATAAATTTGATCATTCAAGTGTTTCTTGTGTTAAGTGACTCAGAACAATTGGTTCACCTTATTACTTCATTAAAGAGTTTTTCTTGACCAAATTGATTGACTCTACAGGGTGTTTTTTATCAGGCTGAAAAGCAAACAATGAACTAATCCCTTCAATGTAGAGCAGTTAGCACATTCATCAGATGGGTTCTTGCTCATCCTATCCCTGAGAAGGGTGATTTACACTTGTTGACTTATCACAACTGTTGTTCTGTTGGGGAACGTAGTGAAGCATGAGATTTCTAGTAGAAGAATTAAAGAACTCAAGAAATTCAAATGCATATTATCAGCTGACAAACAGTAAAGACTTTATGGAGCTCAGCTGAAAGCTAGCTGCTTCTAGGAAAAATGTCCTCCTTAAATAATTTGCTAAAATGTTTAGAGGAGCCGTCTGGTGCCAAGAATAGGATTAATCACAATTGTCACTTATGACAGGCTATTTATGGTTGCATGCATAGTGCTGCTTGATTGCTGAACTGTTTTAATAATGTTATAAACACATGAAAGTCCACCATTCTACAAAAAACTAAAATATTGAAATCTATTTACCACTTGTTTAGCTTTCTTTCATCTTTCTGATGAAAATGGTGGGGGTATATTTGAATTGATGAGATGAAATACGGATTATGAGATATTTCTAATCTCAGTTTTATTATTTTCCAGTTGCCATCGTTGGAATCACTCTCACAAAGTGTTGCCTACTAGTTGTTTCTAGAAGGCTTTTCTTAGTTAGTGGCTGTTACATAGTATACATATACTTCACAGGTTGACTTCTCTTTTGTAAAAATAACTTGTCATGTCTTTATAGAATCCCCTGCAAAGATTAATTCCAAGTTTTATCGTTTAGCTTGTCATTATTGGTGTATACATTTAGCTGTGCCCATTCAGTTTAACAACTGAAGTGCATTACGCAGTTTGTGAGTTACTTATACAAAGGATTCGCTCCCCTCATTTTCCATCAGCTTCCTGAGATAGGCATGACTAATGCCACACAAAGGCATGAGGGTGCCAAGACTCAGGTTTCACTGGTGTTCCTCCCTGTTTGCCTTGACACGAATCCTGAGATGGTGCTGTGCTCCACTGAAATCAGTAGGTCTGATCCTCCTTCTGGGCAGAATTACAGGGCTAGGCCAAAGCTCTTTTCTTCCTTTTGTTAAATTGACCTCTAAATAGATGATGGGGCATCTATTTTGACTTTTATCTGTCCAGACTTGAAGAACGATGTGCTAAATCAAAGGTAATTTTGCCCCTTGTTTCTCTTCTGCTCTGAAATCAGTATGATTTCACAATGGAAAACTTGTACAGGAGCCCAAAACCTGTTGGCAGTGAGCTCATGTTTTCAAAATGAAAACAAATGCTTATCCCGGCTTCCCCTGCAGCTGTCTTTTCTGGGATTGTATTGTTCTACCTCCTTGATTAGAGGCTTAAAAAATTTCCAGAGAAAGAATTGAGCTGGAGAGAAACCTTGAGAGATCTGATTTCTTGAATTCAAACTATCTATCAGCTTCCTCTTTACATCTTATTCTGAACAGAGATGTGTTCAAGGTCAAATAGAACCACAACCATTTGGTCTGATGAAAATGATGAGGGTGTATTTGAATTGATGAAATGAAATATGGATTATGAGATATTTCTAATCTCAGTTTTACTATTTTCCAGTTGCCATCATTAGAATCACTCTCACAAAGTGTTACCTAGTAGTTGTTTCTAAGTGGCTTTTCTTAGTTAATAGCTAATAATGATTGGTAATTAGCAAATAATTTGAATGTAAATAGATTCTTCTACATTGCCTACAAATACTTGAGCACAATTTGTTCTCTTAAATAGCCTAGAAATTAACCAAAGTCTTGATGGAACTGTTAATTTATTTGACTAAAAAACATTCTATAGGAGAAATACTTTACCTGAATTGTAAAGTATTTTGAAATAATGTGTCTGATATTTATGAATTATTACTGGCATTATTTAGCCAGGCCACCCATGGGGAAAAACTGTCTTGGAAGAGGATTTCAGAAATCACTGAATATTTTATTTAAAAAATAATTATTTAAAAAAATGCTTAAACCTAATAACTTTGTCTATCTTCTTGTTTTAATTCCAGGTGACAGTGTCTTCAATGGGGGAAGTGAAAAATGATTACAAAAGAAAATTCACTAGGAAATGACCACTTTGGAGGACATTAATAAAGTCTGGATGGAAAGTATTGCAGTATAAAGTGAGGTAATAATAATGTAAACACAAAAATTTCAGAAATGGAGCAGACCGGCTTTGGTGAGCCATGACTCATGGAATGTGAAGAGCAAGAAGTGGAAGAAGCAGCAGTGTGAGGATCCAGACCTAAGTGCATCCCGTCAGAGTCTCAGTAATCATCAGAAAGAGCATCCAGTGAGACAATAAGAAGTGTTAAAAATAAGAAGCCTTAAATTTGCCATCCCTTGGAAGAAGAGCACATTTCCCCACAATAAAGGGTTCATTGTCGATTTTGTAGAGAAAAGATGGTACACTGATCCACTGATTTTATAATTTTCTTATCAGTAAAATACAACTGTTGTTATTCATCTCACAAGGATAAGAAACACATTCAATGACTGACATTTTAAAAACCTGGTGACTTTCACCCTGCTTCATTTTTGGAAAGACTGAAGGCCACTTGGTGGTCAGGACCAGCAGGACCAGGGAGAAGCCCTTCCGGTCCATAGCCGTGAAGCTCTGTGTAGGGTTCACATCAGGCAGAGTGACTGGACTGTATTTGCACTCTGCTGACCTGTTCCCCCAGTGCCTTTGTAGTCCACACTCTAGCCCAATACCAATGCTATTAAGGTTTTATATCTCTAATTTTCCCTGCCACCTAGACATCACTAAATACCCCCTTACCACCTTTTCCCTGCTATTTACTAATCCTTTTATATTTGTTACCCACTCATTACTGTTTAATTTTCTTTTAAATTTTAATAAGCAATACAGTTGTGTGATTTTTAAACATCTAAGTGTTTTCCCCTTCTTCTCAAGCCTATTTAACTTTTCAACCTACCTTAACGAACTATCTTGGTCAAACAGAGTCTTTATAATTGCAACTGAAGGGGCCAGGGAGATAGCTCAGTAGAATAAGAGCTTGACTGGCAAGCTCAAATGCCTGAGTTCAATCCCAGGTTCGGAAAAAAAAATAAAAAATAATAGTGATAAAAATAAAATATAATTGCAACTGAAGGTCCTTACAACTTTGCTTTCTGAACTAGCAGATCAAAATATGTTCTTATTTTTCCTCTTTACATGTCACCTGCCAGAATACAGAATAGTTCATATACTGCTCTGTTTTTTGACTCATCATCAACATTCTCATGACATAATACCATGCAGGTATATAAAAAATGACCTCTTTTTATTTTTAGTAATGTTCTTTGTTATAGAATGTACCATATTTAAGTAAACCTGTCCTCTGTGAGTGAATACCTTTCTAATATTAGCAATAATGACTGACAGCTATTAGAAATCATTCTGAAAGCATTGCTTTGTGTAATTTCACCTAGATATAAAATGTGGAGTTCTTTAAATATTGGTAGACATTGTCAAATTTATTTTCATTCAGTTTGTAAGAGTGTACATTTAATAGAAACATATGATAGTCCCTGATCTTTCACAATAGACTATGCTACTTAATCTTTTACACTGTGGTTAATTTTATATGTTAAAAATTATATTTCTTACTCATATTTCTCTCATTCTGAATAAGATTAAAAATTGACCATTTAATTTTTCTTGAATTGTGCATATATTTTACCTAGTCTACTATTGGATTATTAAAGTTATTTTTTCATTTCAACTTCTAATTGAAATATTAGGTTTTGACACATTAGGGAGAATCATTGAGTTTGATGATACGAACTACAATAACTGTTACTAGTTAATCATTTCATTTTACTTTTTTCACTTACACATTTGAGTTTTAAAATTTCTATCTAGAAAAATATTGTTATCTAGAAAGACTTTTTTAATGTAGTGTCTGTGTTTCCAAATTTATAAATATTGTTCTTTATGGCTATATTTTTTTCTTTTTGATAAAGATTAGAAAACTTTCTCTACTTCTCTACTGCGATAAGTATTTCTTATTTTCTTTTAAAATATTTCATTTGGGGGGCAGGGGAGATCGCTCAATGGAATAAGCAATTGCCTGGCAAGTGTAAGGGCCTGAGTTCAATCCCCAGTTCCACAAATAAATAAATAAATAAATAAAATAAAATATTTCATTTGTTTATTTTTCTTTTAAACATGTGATTAATTGGATATTTATACAAGCAGACATGAGTTGTCAATGCAGTCACCCCTCTATTAACATTAACCCATCGTTTCCTCAGTGATTTGAGATGCCAATTATGTTGTATACACAACTGAGCGAGGGTCTAGGGATATATCTCTACAGTAGCTAATTGCCAGTAAAGCCCTGGGATCAATCCTCAGCATGGGGACAGGCCTGATCCTGAGCTATAAGCACAACAGACATTGTTCTGGGGCTTTCTATGTTATTGATGTATCTTTCTGTTCAGCTTTTCTGACCATACTGTATTAATGCCTTGCATTATGTTTCCATATCAGATAAGATTGGTCCACAGCTATACATTTTTCTGTGGATCCCTCTTCTAAAGTATCATTCTTTTAAAAATTTATTGGCACATTATAGATATGCACAATGATCATATTCATCCTTGAGAATTTGTGCCTGTACATGATATATTTTGATTCCTCCTTTTCCCCAGCCCCTCTGCTCCCTTCAATCCCTCTTCCCTCCCTATTTACAAAGCTTTGTTTCCACTTTCTGAAGAAAAATAAACCCTTTACCATTGTTGGTGGGAGTGTAGACTGGTGCAACCACTGTGGAAATCATAAGATTACCCAAAAATCTAGAGTTTTCAAATTGATGTTCTAGTTCAAAAAATCATGATAGTATATTATTGGAATTATATTAATTTCATAAATCAAATTACATAGAGAGACCTGGTATATATAGTCAGTATTATAATTCCTAAAGAAATGGAATAATATATTTTTTTCATTTTGACAAATTTCATGGAGATCCTCCCATAAGAATTTATACAATATATTTCTAAATTATTTATGTATTTTATAGCAACTATAGATAAGGGATATGTTTCATTTCAGCATTGAGCTAAATGCTAATTGTGTATATGAGCATGTTTATAGGTTTATGAGTGACTCATTTATTCCAGTTAACTTGGTATCACATTTTCCTGGTTCTATTTATATAGCTCTTCCTTCATGGTAGTTTTAAATGGTATAAGGATGAATATATCTACACGTAAATGAAATAGTAATTCTGGTCTATTCTACCTTGGTGGGCCTACCACGAAGGACTTGTGGGTCTGGAAGCCAGCCCATGCCATACATCTGGGCCCAGCTGGGCCCAATCAGAGGTCTAAAAGTATAGGAGCATTCTCATGACAGAGGTACAACAGGTGACTGGGGTGAGCTAATCTGCCTGGAAGACTCTAGGTATATAAAGGAAAGATGCCCAGACAGAACTCAGGGGAACTAATCTGAATACAAAGTCCCAATTTAAGATCTGCTTTGTTATACAGCTATAATGTTTGCTCCTCTGGTCTAAGGTACAAACCCATTAATTATAAAAGTGTGTCAATTTCTAAATTTCACTAGTTATTATTAGTATTGTTAATTGCACTACTGAAAATAGGAAGCCATATCTGCCTTAACCACATGTTTTCCCTTGGGGATTGATACTATGAGATGCTTGGGTAATAACTTCAAAACCCTACACTAAACGGCAGAGGACAGTTCCAAACAGAAACCAATATGTCACTCTCAATCAAAACAGAAGGCAAAATATTGGGACACACAGAAAACAAGAATCTCTGAGACAGGAGAAATGCCAAAAAACAGACCATTTATAAAGAGGGTCTAATTCCAGTGACACAACTGTCTACTATGAAACTTTCACAAAAAGGAATCATAGAAATCAAAATATAGTTCTTTCTGAAATAGTAAATAACAAAAACAAGAAATAAAATGCATTCTCAGGCCCTGAGTCCACCCAGAACAAACCCAGGAGACATCAGCATAGAAGACATTGGAAGCCACACACCTGAAATCTCTGAAATAAAAGCAACTGAAGTAAAGAAACAACTGCCGAAGAGCATACAGGAAATTATCAGAGATAATCTCACAGGTA
>NDGM011187862.1:0-17660 GCA_002564305.1 Octomys mimax
GGAGACAGCAGAGACCTTGCAGGGGGCTTCTGCTCACACGAGCCACAGAAATTACAGGGAAAAAAAAATATCTGGGACAAAATGTCAGCATGCCAACCCACAGGAACATGGGACAGCAGCAGCACGAGTGGGCAACACAGCGACCAACTGGGCCATACCTCACATCCACACCTGTGCAGGAGGGACAGAGAGAGAGAGAGAGAGAGAGAGAGAGAGAGAGAGAGAGAGAGAACTGCTGTGACAAGCCCTACCCAGCAGGTCTTTAAAGACAAAGCCAGATCCTTCCTGCTACGCCCCCCCCAATGAGGCAGAATGCGCTGACTGGTCCCCTCACCTGAGCCCAGGTGGGCTACCTCAGGGCTGCTCCACTAGTAGGTCCGAAGGGGGCGGGGCAGTGTTGGCTCCCTGGAACAGGTGTGCTGCTGGAGGGTGAGAGTCTATTACATTCGCGGCTGCGCCTTCAGACCCTCTGGAAGCTTAGCCCCTCTGCTGAGGGCCCATGGGAAAGGGACATGCTTTTTATTAATTTTTTTCTTATTTTAATGTATCTGGTACAGGATCTCACTATGCAGCTCAGACTCATAGTAATCCTCCTGTTTTCAGCTTCCCCAGCACTGTGATTACAGGCATGCGCCACCACCCTGGTCTTGGTGGCCAGCTTGGCATGCCAGGGGGGTGGGACCTACACTGCCCGTGATACCAAGAATTGAATCCAGGACCTTGAGCTTGCCTAAGCAGGTGCTTAGACACCTGAGCTACCTCTGAGGCCCCAACTTTTGTTTTGTTTTGTTTTGTTTCAGTTCAAGAAGCAAATGAACTTGCTAGTCAGTATGGAACTGGCCTGAGGGGGAAGTGAGTCCTAGGAGGGAAGCTTTACTTCTGCCCAGCACAGGACAGAGAAGAGCACAGGAATACCCCATCTTTCCTCCACTCCAGCTCCTGGCCTCACTGCTGAAATGAAGCAAAGCACCAAGCACTGGGTGCAGAGGGCAGGCACGCCTTCTGCTCCGGGAGGGGTCACAAGAGGCCCTGAGCCAAGGTCAGCGAATGCTGGGTGTGCCGGAAGTGCCTACCTTAGGTCCCTCAGGAGCAATGAAGTATGTCTCTTCCTAACCCTATGCCCAGGATATCATCCCAGGACTCTGAAGCTGGCCCCAGTGGGACTGTCCTCACCATGGAGGTAAACAGATGGACACTACAGTCTGGAGAGCAAGTGACTGAACATCTACCAGCACCTGTGGCCCGAGTAACTGTGTCTCAACCAAACAGAGCTCTAACCCAGGTACTGAGGGCTCAGGTTGCAGCAGGTCAGGTCTGAGGCTGACCCATCAGCTCCCCGGGGGCTGGCTTCCAGGGCTGCAGACCCAACACTTGAGCGGTCCGCAGACCTTGGCTGCCTTCTCCACTGGAAAGATCGCCCCTCGGCCTGCCTTGTGATGCTCCGCATCCACACACCCCAGGTCTCTCCTCTCTTCTGCTTTGGGGACCTGAGGCAGTTTGTCAGGGTTTCTTTTCTAACCCATTCACTATAACACATCTAATACTAGCCACCATGGATTTTCAGATTACTATTTGCTAGGTGTAGAACTAATAACTTTGCATCTCATCTAATTTCACTCTTACTATATCCTTAGGAAGTAATTTCCTCATTTTATAGTTCAAGAAGGCAAGGCCTGGGAGGTGACCCAGCTTGAAGCAGCAGAGCTAAGAACTGAACTCAGGTCTGTCGGACTCTGAAGGACATGCTCTTTGCGAAATCTATGTTCTTTCTGTTTCATAACAAGCCTGTTGTTAATAGCAGGCATGCCTCTTCTTCCTTGGAAATACATGCAGTGGCACTGACTCTAGCAGGGCCTCAGCGCGTGGCATAGCTCCCAGGGCAGCGCGCACCAACAGCAGTACCCTTCCCCAAGGTAGCCCCTCCCCCACAGCGCACTTCCTCTTCCAGCCTCCCCGCAGCCCCTCCCCTCCCTCACCCTCTACTCAGCCCCAACTTCCTCCTTACAGCTTTCTCTCCCTAACCCCACCCAGTGCCGATCTCGTTACCCACTTCGCTTCTCCTCAGATTCACCCTTGAATCTGTCTTCTTTTACAACTTGGAATCTACTTGGGTCTTTTGAATTAAGGTGTACCACACCCAAGTATCACAAGACATGGTTTGCAGAGACCTCTTAGGGCTTAATCTTCTCTGTGTCAGAGAGCAGATGAACGATCGACCTTTCCTACCCAAAATAGCACCACCTCACAATGATCTGGCCCAATGATCCACTTTGTTCTTGCCAAGGGTACCATCCATGTGGGGCTTAGGCAGGAGGACAGGAGAGCTAGCCCAATCCAGGAAGCGTCCTTCAGGAGCCTTCATACTTTGGAAGGCTCCGTTTATCCAGGGTGGGGCCAGACAACAATCCTGTGCCATGTTCTCCCTCCTACTCCCTTAGATTAAGCGATGGAGCGGGAGTTTGGGTTGGGTCTACAGCATGTTGCTGTTTGGTGGAGTGCTTGGGAACATATTAATACACAGGTGAGCCTGAGTGGACGCTGACCAGGGGGACTGACATGGGACTATAGTCACATATGTCAGCCATGCCTCAGGAGCTCCCCGAGGGCCTACAGGAGGCTAGATCTTGGGTCTCCCAGAAGAAGAGAGCACTGGTGTGATAGTCACAGTGTACCTGCTTTGCCCGTTGAGAAGCTGGCTGTTTCAGAGAGCACGGCTGATGCAGAAGCCATTCCTGACTGGTCAGGGCTCCTCTTCCCTTGGCCTCCTCTCCTGCGTTGTCCTTGTGTGAGACATAAGATAACCCCTCTCCCCAGAAAGCCCTGGCTCGATGGCACACTGCCTGCTTCTGTCCCTGAACGTTAGCAGGCTTTCCTCTCGCACGGATTGCCACTTTTAGACTGGCATGGTTTTCACAAGACAGGGTTTGTGGTTTCAGTTTTTTTTTCCTTCATAAGTTTGCAGCTGCTAGTTTTGAAACCACTGGCCTTGTGGCAATGAAAAAGAGAGAGAGAGAGAGAGAGAGAGAGAGAGAGAGAGAGAGAGAGAGAGAATGAATGACAAGATAGCTGTCTTTGTGCATATCATTTATTGCATCCCAAAGGTTTCTGGCTGCCTTAGTCATCCTTCACATCCCTGCAAAGCCTCAGTTGCTGAAAGGTTCCCAAACACGGTTTAGGGTCTGTCAGAGTGGCTTTAATGAAGTGAGTTTCACAGGGCTGTGGCCAGGGCTGTCCGAGGGTGACAGGTGAGTTGTGAGGGGCCACGACTTTTAGTTGTGATCTGAGTGGCTGGTAGCTTCCTAAGACCTGTTTGACCATGTACGCCTCAAGACAGAGGAGAGGGGAAGGAGGAGGAACAGGAAGACCCTGGCTGAGCTTGAATGTGACATAGGGTCCAGCTCACGCCCACCTTATTTTGCATATGCAGCTATAAGAATTTAGCCAAGCCAGGCATGGTGTTGTATATCTGTCACCCCAGCGCTCTGGAGGCTGAGGCAGAAAGATGGATGTGAGTTGGAGGCCAGCTTATGCTACAAGTGAATTGAAGGTCAGACTGAACTGTATAGCAAACCCCGTCCCAAAAAGGCAAAAATAATAAAATAAAGTAAAAGAATTTAGCTGAAACCATATTTGAAGTAAGAAGACAGCCAGAAATAAAAAATGCAGAAAGAAAGATTTATTTTCAGGTCTCCCTCTTCTTCCTGCAATCACTTGGCGCCATGGCAGTTAACTATAGTTTTTAATCTGAATCAAGACAACACCTAAAGTCTCGGCCAGGTCACAGCCTGGGTAGAGCATGTGGGCCGGCGGGGGAATGAGCTGCCGGCCTGGCAGCTAGATGTGTGTGTCGACCCCTTGGTGGCATTCTGACTTGAACCCCATAGGCCTCTGCGCCTGAAAGCAGCTTAGCTGATGGCAAGAGGGAGGCATGTGGCATGTGGAGCCATCAGCAAGGCAAGGAGAGGAGAGACAGCTAGGCCTTCGACCTGAAAGAGTAGAGACAAACCTGGGCTTCTGGGAATCAGGGCCCCCTTCCAGAACCATGTACCCATACCTGCCTCACATGCAAGTCACTTGTACTACTGTTCCTGCCTGCCCTTTGGCCCCACTGGAGCCTTCCCAAGTTTGTTAGAAGTCCCTAACTTAGGATAGGCTTGTTGTTTGTTTTTGTTTGCATTGCTCATAAAACTGCCTAATGTGATGAATATTCTGCCTGTTGTAAGGGGTTTGTAAATGCTTTTGTTTAACTGGATTGCCAAACTCTTTTACAGAAAGCTGGACAACAGAAAATCCAAATTCTCCAGAGCCTGGTATGAAGAGTCCTTCCAGGTCAGACTCCAACATGCAGTTCTGTCTTTCCACCGAAGCTCCCATTCTTGGGGCATTTTACCAACCTGGTATTCTCTTGTCTTTTCCATCTTCATGTCTCTATCCTTACTGGACCCCTCCCCCTCCCCCTGTGACCTAGCTGGTGATTTCAGGACATTTAAAACAATTAGCTCCAGGGGCCAGGAGTGTAGCTCAGGACAGAGCGCTTGCCTCCCATGCAAGAAGCCCTGGGTCCCATCTCCAGCCCCACCACTGGGAAAAAAAGTCAACCTCAGGGCTGCTTCCTCTGCGAGGCTACCCGTAACTCCCGTGGCCCCTTTTCCCTTGGCCTTTGTGACATTGCACATACTACTGTGAAGACACTGACTCAGTCTAATCGAGATCTCACTTATGCTGATTGCCTTCAGAAGACCACGAACTCATGAAAGACAGAGACAAAGCCTAATGCATAACTGCTTTCCCCATGCTTCCCAGAAATAACAGGTGCTCAATAAAATCCTGATGATGAAATTAATGAAAGAACGAATGGGCTCTGTTGATCTATTTTTGGAACCTCCAGCAGGGAATTCCTCTATCTCTCCTTCGTTCCCTCTCATTTCCACACGTGGCCGCCTCCTGGAGCTCAGCAAACATATGGATCCAGAAATGCATTTCTTTGATTCCCATTTCTGAATGTCTCCCTCCTGGTGTACAAGTTCCATAAGATTATCCACAGCAACTCCTGCTCACCACGCCCCTAGCTGCCAGTGTTTGCCGAGATACTGACTCCTGGTGTACAGATGAGCCTGTCTGGGTCAAAGGCACCTCCTCCAGGCAGCCCTGAACAGAACTCCAAGGGCTTTGCCCTGGGCCCTTTGCTTCTGAGCTTCTTTGGCTGATCCTGTGTATGCTGCTCGAGTCCCGCTTGTTCCTCTGTTCCCTTTCACTGCCCTACTGCTGTGCTGGACTTCTACACAGTTGCCATGTAATGGGGACCAATTCTGTACTCTCCTAAAATTCACATTATGTCCTAACTCCCGATTTGATGGATGCACATCAAAGTGATTGGTCATGGGGTGGAACCTTTATCAGTAGGATGAGTATGCTTATCCACAGGATCTCAGAGAGCTGGCTCACCCTCTTTCTATTAGCTGAGATCTGGAGAGAAGCCCAGAGTCAGGATTCCAGAAGACAGCCCTCACCAGAACCTGAACGTGCCAGCTCCCCGACCTTGGGCTTCTGGCTTCCAGAACTGAAGTTAAGTCCAAGTTTCTGTTGTTTACAAGTCACCCAGTCTAGGGTGCTCTGCTACAGCCAGAGCAGAGAAGCACACGGGCATTTGTCTTCTCGAGTCTTCGGAAGTTCCCAGGGCTTGATGGAAGCTCCGTGACTTCATTCCACATGCCTCCACGGCTGCTCTCTGTGCTTTATCTGTCCCTCTCTTCCCAGCTGTGGATTTCCCAAGGGACCCATGCCCCAGCTGACTAACTCCTGCTCTAACAGTATTATCAGCAACACCTCAGTGACTAGGGTTTGTGTTAAGACACAAATCTCGTACTCTACCCATTTCTGCACGGAGCTGCACTTTCTCATAGAGGCCATACAAAAGACCTTGTCTCAAATATTGTTCAAAATGGTAAAGCTCTCCGTAGAAGACAGCTCACTTCCTATGACAAACACATCCCTGCCAAGTTCACTGACACCCGGGCAACAGACAGACAGTGGAGGGGCAGCATGAGCGCCAGCCCAGCGCAGTAGGTTAGGCAGTGGGCTGGGCTTGGCATCCTCTCCCTGCCCTGCTCCCTTCTCTGGGTCAGGCCTCTCTGAGACACATTAGCTGACAAAGGCCAGCTTCTTCTCAATATTCTCTCCTTCTCCTCCCTCATTCCCTATCGAAATCTTCTGGGTTTCCCATCCCTCCAGGATCATGCTAAGCTAAGCTTGTATAGTAAACACCACAATAGCTGTAACATCACATGTCAAGTATCAAGTCAGGTCAGGGGCAACTTTTGTGTTTTAAGCCGGAGAACACTGAATGGTCAAAGGTGTGAGCTCATGGTGAGGATTTCATCCGGGCAGGAACTGGTGAGGGAGATGCTCGGGGCTGGCTTGTTCAGAGCATCCCCTGCACCACTGGATGTGCCTACGTCTAGGGCTCACTGTGGACAGACTGGAGAATGAGGGAACTCTGGCTCCAAATCCTTCTGTGGTGTTAGAAAGCCACTTTATGGTGGAGTCGGAGCTTCTCCTTAGGCCAGAGGGGGAGGGCAGGGGTCTCCCCAGTTAGAAATTGGACTGAGCCATCTGGCTTGAATTCTGGGTGCAAAGTGTCATCCCAGTGTCTTTATTCCCAGACTTGACCTTCCAGAGAGCCTGAAGCTGGCAAGATTCATTCGTGTCAACATGTTGTTTGGTTAATGCAGCTGAGCATCGAAGCCCATTTTCTTAGAAACAGGAAATCCCAGTGTGCCAAGAATAAACAGATTCCAGCCCCCAAAGGTTTGAGTTCATTCAGAAACTCCCTGACCACAGGGGCTGTGGGGCCATGCACCGTGGCCAAGCAGGCCCTGCAGCCCAGAGTTGGTCTTGTTAGAAAGACATGGTCTTGCGGCAGCTTGGCCTGCTGACCTGGGAGCCAGAGCCATGCTAGAGGCTGTCAGGCTTCAAACACAAGGCGAAGAGTAGCAAGGGCCTTTTGCAACTCAGCAGGCATCTCTCCTAGGATCCTGATCAGAGGCTTTTCCGTTCTACTTCTTTTCTTAAAAACATACTAAAGACCGAATCCAGGGCCTTTACACTAAGCTATAGCCCTAGCCTTTAAATTTTTTTAAAAATAATTTTTGAGACAAGGTAAGTTGTCAGGCTGGGCTCGATCTTGCAATCTCCTCACCTCTACATCCCAGAGAGCTGGGATTACAGCCATCCTCTGTGCCTGGATTCTTGCTTTTTACCTTCCAGGTCAGCAGAGACTCTGTCTACTTTATCCTCCATTCTATCTCCATGACTTCTAGTGCAGCACCCAGAATAGGAAGCGAGCAAATGCCGGGCAAACTAGGAGGATGAATTGAACAGTTGGACAATGGCACCAGTGGATGGAGAAGGCTGAGTGAAGCTTGATGGCTCCAGCTCTCTGCAAGGCATTGCAAGGGATGAGCCTGGCATGGCTGATAGTCTTGAGGAGCTCCCAGAGAATTCTCCTGCACAGCTTGTTAGCCCCCAGTTGGAAAGGTCACAGTCCTGCAGAAGCTGCCGGGAAGTGCCAGCTTCTCTGGGTGAGCTGAACAAGCTGAGGTTAGCTGAAGCAGAGGAGAATAAAACTGTTGCCTGTACAGCGCTTGACTGGGTGGAGGAGGAGAGCAAGGGGGTGGCGGGAGGGGGTTCCTGCCACACAGAGGACTTGCTCACTTGCTTGCCAGACAAAGAACCCTTAGAAAGCTACCTTCCAACCTCCGCCACACACGGAGAAGGCGGAGAGGGCCTGGCCTTTTTCTGACAGCCAGCAGAGCCCCACTGACCCTATTGCTAGGAGCGGCAGAGCGTGGCGGGCAGCTGCCTGTACGGAACTCAGAAGTCACTATGCCTGGACCGGGCAATGGAGGGAAGGAGGGGACCCTTCGGCTAGTAGGAGCTGCTTTCCATACTGTGGAAGTCGGCTCTGCCAGGAGCTCTCTTGGCAGCAGCAGATCTGGGGCTGTGGTGCCCTTCTGCCGTGAGGCCAGGTCCTGGGCTGGCCTGCAGTCTGCTTTCAGGTGAGGGCCCCATCTGGGCTTCATTAAGAGGCACCAGTTGGTGAGAGAAGGCCTGGCCTTGCTTTCCCCAGGGTTTCTGGTTTTATGACTCAAGGGGTCTTTGTGACTTCTAAACCATCACTTTTTCAGGATCTCATGTGGGCTAATTTCTAAAGCCTATACTGAATATTTTACTAAAACAAAAAAGAGATGTATCTACCTCCGTTACAAAATGCTTCCCGAGGAGCCAGGAACTGATAAATAAGAGGACACATAAGTGTCAAAGCCCAGGTGGGAGTGTAGCCTGGCAGAGGAGCGCTTGCCTGACAGGTACACGGCCAGGTAGTTCCAGTCCCAGCATCGCAGGAAAAGTCTTAAAAGTCCAGACCCTCACTTACTCGTTTAATGATTTTCCTGCACACACACTAGCAGTAGTTACATACTTAGTGACACAGGACAATGCCTACAAAATAATATTAAGAGAATAAGTGTCCAAGACAGTAATTCTGATCACCTAGGAAGAGACACATGCATCTCTGTATTTGCAGTGAAATAAAGTAGAAATTCACCAAAGCACTCAGAGGTCGCTTTCCGGGTTGCAAGGCCAGGGCTGTTTGCACTCTTCTCTTGTGGGGTTTCTTATTCTCCAAATTAAATTTTATACAAGAGGTAATACTTTGAAAATTATTATTTTTAAAAGTTACAAAATAAACAACATGTTTGTAAAAAGACCAAAACAGAAAAGAGGCCGGGCATAGGCAGACTAAGCTCCCTGAAGCAGCTCTTCTCGCAGCTCTGGCGGGCTTCAGCATAGGTCTCATCCCCGGCCCTGGCTGTCTCTCTCCTGCTTTGTGACTCAGCCCAGCTCTTGCACATCTTGCACCAGTGCAGCTGAGCGGCACTGGCTGGGCACCCACGTCTGCAACACGCCCGCCCAGAGACGCTCCCCCACGCGAGAGCAACTGTGGCAAACCCACTTCCACTTCCCAGTGGACTGTTGGTCTCACTGGCCACCGAGCTCTCGCCCAGCTCCTGCTCAGTTGAGTGCAAAGGGCTCTCGGCGGGCTTGGCGTGCAGCACCCTCTGACAGCTAAGTAGGTTCGTTCCAGGGATGTTTCCAAATGCTGCATCTATCAGAGCTTGGCTGCCTGAAACCCTCAGGGGAACGTATTGAAGCAACAGATAAATTTTATACATGCATACATATTTGAATATATTATATATAAATTTATATCGTATATAAGTGCACAGATACAGGGTGTATATGTGTGTAAATTCATATCACGCATATGCAGAGTCCACCAAAAAATGTAAACATCAGGAAATGAAAAAAAAAAAAAAATATATATATATATATATATATATTATAATAGGTCTCACTATGCAGCTCAGACTTGTAGGGACCCTCCTGTCTCAGACTCCCCAGTGCTAGGATTACAGGCCTGTATCACCACGCCTGGTTTCGGTGGCCAGCACAGCATGTGGTACCAGGGATCAAACTCAGGACCTTGCATTGCCAGGCAGGAGCTTAGGCCACCAAGCTGTCTCCCCAGCCCCATATACATTTTTTAATACTGAATTGATTGAGCTATCATGAGATTAATACAAGTTCTCTTTGACCTCTATAATTACAAGAGGTCATCCACATGGTGGCCCTCAGCTTCCTGATATTCACTACTGCAGCCAACTGCTCCGGTGTGTGCACATGTTTCTGGTGGGTGTATCTGAGAAAAGAGGGGACAGAAATACCCAGACATCCACCCCCCATGCAGGGGTAGAGCTGTTTGGCTTCACAGAACACCGTGAGCTCGTATATTTTCTTCACCTCACTGATGAGAAGACTGAGGCTGAGACCTTAGGTCTCACAGCTGGAAGTGGCAGGACACAAATCTGAACACAATCCTGCCCCTGCCCAGAGCCTGGATTTTCTACCACAGAGTCACCTTCCCTCCCCTGCTGAAGTCCAAGCAGGCTGCTGTGGTTACAGTGAGATCCAAACGCCCGTAATTACTGGGTCCGACTAGATCTCCAGAACAACCATGACAAAATTTGTGGAAATATTCGTAACAGCTCTCTACTTCCAGGTTCTGAGATCAGAAACGGAAGTTTCAAAATACCGAAAGTTCGTTTATGTTGAACACACTGCTTAGGCTAAAAGCAGGAAGTCCAAGAAAGCCTGATCTCATGAGATTTTTCAGCCCGATTTGGATCCACATCTGCACTTGTGGATTTTCCACTGAGTCGAACCTCAGCTGTTCTGCTGGTCCCCCAGAGTCTCCACTCTGGAGTGTGCAGATAGACAATGATGTCTTTGTGCACGGAGACCTGCCCAGTGATGGCCAGTTGCAAGGTAGTGCGTGAATTGGGACCAGTGGAGAGAGGAACAATGGAAGATCGGAAAGTATGGAAGTTTCTTTCTGTTGGGTTAAAAAAAAAAAAAAATCCCTAACACAAACAAACAAAAACCCTAAACAATAAGTCATCAGAATAATGGCCTCTGTTCTTGTCCCCAGGTGCAGGAAACAAGTGGCAGGGAACAGTGCCACCTACTCCTTCCTGCTGCAGACCTGGTCAGATTCTAGCCAGCAGAGGGGAGGGAGAGGCGGGGGCTTGGATCGCCAGCTTCAGGGCCAGGCACCTCAGCAGGCTGATGAGAAAAGCTTCTGCCAATCCTACAGCTTCACCAGCTTTGGAAAGCAAGTGCCTTGTGCTGCAGATGGGAAAATCGAGACCAGAAGAAGCCAAGCGATTTGCTCAGGCTGTGCGTCTCGTGAACAGTAGGAGGGGGCGTGAGAATGCAAAATTGCCCTGTTGGGTGACCTCCTTTTCCAACCCTAAGGGCTGCCGTGCCTGCCTCTCGTCTTTCAAATGAACTAATGGACACGATACAGTTTGCAAATGACAAAATGTCAAGTGTTAGCTTACTTTATATTCTGCCACTTATACTGTATTACTACATGTGTGCCAGGCTGTCTTGGGGTTCCTCTCCACTGGAACAGAAGAGCTTTCGGGGGACGCCAACATCTATGAGCCTTCCCTGCCAGCATGCTCCCTCCCCTGGAGCCACGGCAGAGATCTGCCTGGGAACATCTGGAGAACTTGTGCACAGCGAACAGGCCCAGTGCATGGTGGACTGGGCCTTGCAGCTGATAGCTCAGAAGCCTCCTTTTGAAGTATAATTCTGAATCAGCCACACCCAACTGAAACCAGCCAGGAGAGGTAACAGACCGAATCTTAGGGCCCTGTTCTCAGTTTGAGGGGCTCAGGTGCACGTGGGGTACTGCTTGCCTTGTCAAGCTGTTCAGACTGAGTACAAAGGGGATGTAGCTCAATGTGTGCTGCAGCTGCATCCCTGGAGTTGGCGATCCAACATCTCTTTCCCTCCTTCCCTCATCGGAAAACGGTAAATGCAACATGCATTTTATAGGTTGGCGAAAGAGCGAGAGAAGTTGTCCATCAGCTGCCCAACGCGCACAGGACCCTCACTCTCACTGTCCTCTCCTGCAGCCCCACTTTGCTGCTTGGTTCAAACCCAGGGGACCTACATGCAAATGCCCTGGAAGCCCTATCATTGAGGGCAGAAACATTTCCAAAAGCCAGAAGAATACGTCTTCATATTTTTCTGTGATTTTTTTGGAGGAATTTCTTGCACCTGCAGTCATTAAATAAATGTAACCTTTCAGCATCTTTGTCCTGATCTGCTTTTCCATGAGGCCCTTCTGAGAACCTCCTCTCCCTTCTCACAGACACAGGGACACATCCTCAACCACAACACAGGTGTGAATTCCTCCGGGGTACTCTGGTTTGGGTGTACTTGGAGCAAGGGTGAGGAGGGTAATCTTCGCCTTGGTTCGAAGCTGAAGTGGGAAGAAACCAGGCCTTTCATGTGGCAGGATCGGGCATTCTCTGCGGAGCAGTCTGTTCCCCGGAAGCTAAGCCAGTGGGGAGAGGCAGAAGCCACTACTCGCCACTGCTTCCTCCTCACCTTGGAAAATTACACAAAGTGCTGCTTTGCTTTGCCCGCTGGCTGCCAGGCAAATGCCCTCCGCCTGCTGAAGCTGTCCTGCCTCCTTAGAATGAAAAACAACAGTATGCCCGTGTCACCAGGGGGTGCCTACCCTGTCTTCTTTTTCCTCCCTGGCCTGAAAAAGTACAGAATTGTAAACAAGTCATTAGAATTGAGATCCTGCCCAATTTAGACTCTTTGTCTCTGTTCTCTCCAGAGTAAACTCGTGGTCACACCCACCCAAACCCAGCAAAGCCCAGAAGGAATGCAGGGCCTTGTGGCAGCCCAACCGCAGCTGACCCCAAGATGCCCAGTGCGGGAAGCTCTCTTGGGCTGGGAGAACAAACAGCGAAGCTCAGAGCACGCTGTCCTCTCAGGATGGTGGGTTCAATTCCTCCACACTGCTTTTATTTTTGGAAATGCCTCCCCAAACTCTCAAAAGTCAAAAATCTATCTCCTTTGAAGTTTGGCAAGAAAAGCCCCAAGATCAGCTTCTCTTTATTCTTGTACTTCCTGCACAGGCAGGATTCTAGAAAACAGAGGTTGGAGAAAATGAAAGTCAATGCCAAATACTAACCAGACAGAAGAGTAACTGCTTTTCCCCATGGTCCCCACCCCCAGCTCTGGCATTATGGGCTGGGGAAGTGGGCCCCTCTCCTGCTGTTGAAGATCTGTTTATTTTGCACTCCATAAAGGGAAACCAGGCCCTTTTTCTGACATTTTGGCTTGGAGGGGGTGGGGAGAGAAGGAGGTCCCGAATTTAAACTCAAAACCAGATCAATTTCTTTAAATCTCCTGGTGCTTTTGCTATGATTTCTGAATGGGCCACACTGTACGAATCGAGCTTTTTACTCTCCCGAGCAGGGCGCCTGCATTTCTGACGGTGTGGCTCCTAACCCCTGCGCATGCCAGGATCTACGGTGACCCTTTACTGACTTCCAACCACACAAGCGCTCCTCTGATGAAATTAGGGGCAGCCGCACTCCAAGCACCCGGCTGGCTCTCTTGCAATCCTGCCGTACCACCAGCGAAGACCTACTTCTCCTTCTACCCACAGGAAAAGCTTCGCCAATTTCCCAACCTTTGCTCCCTTCAGTGCACAGTGGCTTCCTTTAAACAATAAAACAGAGAATTTCCTTTGTCCTGGAAATGTGCCACTTGTCATCCATGTTATCCTTATCAGCAGGCCACAGTGCCTGAAGGAGAGGCCGCTGCATGTGCAGGATGCAGGGGGTATCATTGAAAAAAAAAAATTCACATTTTTCCTGTGCCTTGAATTCAAAGCATGACCTTTATGGATAGAATTCAATCAGGTCATCTGTCAGATGCCCCAGTAGGGAAAGAAATGTAGCACAGGCACAAGCTATTGTTTCTATCACAAGAAAGTAGAAATGGTACTGTGTTTCTCTCTAAATCATGCAACAAAAGATGAAGTGGATTGGGGAACAGGGGAGCCACTGAAGATCCTTGCAAACTGCTTAAGACCTTGTTAACAAGACATAGGCTAGATCCTCACCAATGTTGCTAACTCCTCAACTTCAGTGCTTTACTACAGCTTTTACTACTTCTACTAGAAATCGTTTTCTACTTGGAGAGGTTTGAAAATAGACCTCTTCCTTTAACCAACAGGAGAGCAACACAGCTAAGAAAAAGAACAAAGGCATATGGAAATACCAGAAAGGCGAGGCGTTGCTCAATAAACTCCCACTAGTGATGCACTTCTGTATCTCAAGGCCTGAATAATTACTGTACTGTGTATTTTAGTCACTTAGCAACCGCAAGCTCTTATTCTGAAAAGTTCAAATTATTTTACATACATCATGCATAAATTTGTCAGTATCGGACAGATCTTGCTCCCAGTAGCTACAAACCTTCTGGCAAGTCACATGAGTTCTGGGTACCTCTGACCATCTCACAGGGAAAGTGGGTTAAGAGTCAATGAATTCCATGGGGCTGGGATCGGAATGAAGCTCTTAAATGCCTGGAAGTACTCAGCTTTGTGCTGGACTCCCCAGTAATGACTTAGCAGACACTGTTGTCATCACTTGCATTATCCCTAGGGTTACTGATCCCTTCTGTCAAAGTTGTTTTTAAAGTAGTGAGGTAAAGGATGAAATAATTCCAGAAAAGATCTTAAAGCCAATCCCAGTTCTTAACCTTGCTAGAGTCCTAGATCAGAGAATTTCCTCTGAAATTCTAGCAAACAGCAGATAGAGAGAGCCCCCCATTCAGTGGGGTGGTGTGCTTTGTTTTGCTTTGTGATCTTGCAAAAATGCCTTTACTGACATCTTTATAGCAATATCACCTCGAAGTAAAATTATCTTGAGCAGAATCTCCCTCCTGTGCAGCTGAGGAAACTAGAGGCTTGGGAGACCCTGGCCCTTGCTCAAGTTAGATAACAGCTCAAGTGAGTCCCAGGGGCTCACGCTGCCTCCCGTCACCTGTGAGGAGTTCTATTAAGCTGAAAGCGGGCTGGGACTTTCTGAGATGAATGAACGCCAGCTTTCCAGAATGGCCTTGCCTTTGAAATGTTGGGGCGCACCACATTAAGAGAACGGTAACAGATACTCTAGACAGTCACTCTGTGAACACAGTATAACATGTATTCAATAGTGTCGTCAGGGTAGCAGTCCTTCCACAGTATTCCTCATAACCCTCCATCTGCCTTTGCAGAAAAAGAGTGTCCAAGAAGCACCAGAAGTGGTCCATGATTGGGATCACTGAGCTTCTGGTGCCTCGTGTAGCAAGGCCACCGCGTGGTGGCATAGGAAAGCCACCGTGGCACCCATCCTCTCACTTGCACAGACATGCTGAAGGCAAGTTCTCTTCATTCTTATCATTCAGGGTTCAGCCTGACTGTCACTTCCTTAGGGAAGCCTTTGACCTCAGACACTAGGCTAGGTCCCCAAGTTAGGCTCTCTGAGGCACCCAGACTTCCCCTTTCACAAAACTCTTAGGGCTGAATACCTGTGCACATGCTTGACTAGAATTTCTGTCAGAGTAGGACCCACCTACTACTTTTATGACTGTCTCACTACACCTTGGACACAGAAACTGCAGCTAACAAATACATGTCAGGGGCCAAGGATGCAAAGACAAACAAGAGTGACTCGGTCCTCAAGGTGCTCCATCCCAAAATTAAAAATGAGCACTCAGGCCCCAAAAGCAAGGTGGAGGGACCTCTGAGTCACCTTGCCCATAGCATCGTATTCTATACATGCTCTTCACCTTGCATAAGGTGCAATCCGAAAAACTAAGGTGAAATAGATCAAGTGGAAGAGAGCCGTTTCTGAAAATGCACAAGCTGGGGCCGGGGAGATGGCTCTGTAGAATAAATGCTTCTCTGAAAATGCGTGAGCTGCAACACAATAGACTCACAACAAGCTCCATGCATTGTCAGGACGAGGTGACTGAGAACACTAATTGGGCATTCCCCAGGTCTTGCAGATAATCTGTGTTCAACACGGATTTCTCCTTAAAGGGCTCCTCACAGACCTTTGCCTCACTTGTTAAGGAATCTGCCCATCTTGGTTTTAATCAACAAACAAGTTTAGTGATGGACATGGGACTGGCCTCTGCAATGATGAAGACCACCAAATCTAGAGCCACAATAAGTCTGCTCTGCAGAAACTTCAGTGACAAGCACAGGTCTCCCTGGGAGTAGGACAGGGTTTTTATTCACGTTTTTCCATTATCCATGGGTCAGGAAATGAAGGCAAGGAAGAAATTGTTTCATGTCTTGAAATATCAGAGATGTTGAAACAGGCCATGGGGGGACACATCCGTAATCTTTGCACTCTTGGGGGCTGAGGCAGGAGGATCACAAGTTTGACTCCAGACTTTGGGCAACTTAGTGAAAGCCTGTCTCAGAATAAAAAGTTTAAAAATTGGTTGGAATGCATTTAGTGCTAAAACCCTGAGTTCAAGCCTCAGNAAAAAAAAAAAAAAAAAAAAACTAGTTTTTTAGCCCAGTATGAATCAAGGGAACACTCTTAGGAGGGAGACTTGGTTTCTAACATCAGCACTCCAGCTAGTTATTTGCAGAAATTAAGTTACTTTGTTCACATTTACACTGCAGAAGAAATTTTCTTATAAAAGAATTACAGATATCTGGGAACTAGGGAAGCAAACCATCTGTTAATTGCATAGTCTGGAGTCCTACGCAATAGGAAACCATATTTTTATGGTGGCACAAAGCATAATGCATTAAAGCTCAAAATGACTTTAAACAGAACTTTGTATGGTGCCAACACTTTACAAATGAGGAGCGTAAAGTCACCAGGCTGCATCAGGGCTCTCCTTGGCCAGGCTATTTTCCCATGAAAAAGTGTACAGCGAAAGCCCTTATCTTTCTTTTTGACAAGCACAGTATACATGCTATCATGACTTGTGAATGCTGCTGATAAATTCCAAATGCCCCTATTTTATAGAAGGGAAATAAATGATCATATTCACAAAGGTCAGCATCAAATGGTGACAAAGCTAAGTGACTCAATGGTTAGCTTTAGCTCCAGCCCCAGGTCAACCCGGGCAGCAACCTGGCAATATGGAGCATTCACTTTCATTTTGCTTTAATATTAGTCCACAGAGTACGTGGAAGTGTTAGCCTGCATGTGGGCAGCAAACAGTGCTGACTCAGACAAAAGTAATCCACAGAAGTATATCTTCTGACTCAATTCACATTTAAGGCAATGGATTTTTTTTTAATCTGAATTATGTAGATTTGCCTGCTCTAATCAATATGGTAACCACTAGCCCTAGGAAGATCTTTAATCTCAGGTTAAATTAAAATTTGATTTGCTCTTTACACCAGCCACATTGCAAGCGCTCCACTGGTACTTGCATAGCTAGGCTGGTGGCTATCATACTGACCAGTACAGAGTAGGACAGTTCCATCCTTGAAGACAGTCCTGTTGGACAACCCTGAATGTGACACATCTTAATCCGCTTTCCCTGCCCTGTAGGATAGGGTAAGAATGTTGAGAAGAGCTGATGAACTTCTCTATGTCTTTTCTTCTAAACATTGTTCTACAGCCACATCTCTTGTGAAGCTTTCTATATAGAACTACTTTCAAAACATCCGTCTGAGCCTTCTACAGCCCAGGAAAAGGTTTTTGCTTCCTTCTACCCAAATTAAATTCAAAATCAGAAATGTAGATTCACTTGAAAAGATTAGAAAGTAACTATTTCTGGATCTGTAAATATTTGGGCAAGACGTAGGACACAGTAAAGATGGTCGACCAACATGTTTCCACAGGTTTTATGCAATTCAACCTTGTGAAAATAGACATCATTGTCAAACAAACCAATTTCCTGTGAGACTACCTTGGCCTCCACTCTGTGAGATGGTCTTTATCATTTGAAAGATAATTAGAGAGGCCCTTTTATCCATTTACCTTCACTTTATAGCTTTGGTGTAAGAAAATACAGAATGTTCTTTGATGGAGCATCTAGGTCTTGGTGGGGATTTATCTTTTCATGGAACAAAAAACATTGGGCTGATATTGATAGCTTTTGGCCCCTAAGAACTTATATATTCAGTATTTGAGCAGCTCAGTGTTAGCCCCACAGATGTTCCTTTTTGTACTAGAAAACTGGACACTGAGCTATATCTTCAC
>NDGM011187863.1:0-24671 GCA_002564305.1 Octomys mimax
CGGGGAGATGGCTCAGTGGAATAAGTGCTTCCCTGGCAAGTGCAAGGGTCTGAGTTCAAACCCCGGTTCCACCAAAAAAAAAAAAAAAAAAGATGACCACAAATGACAAACACAGGTTTCTGCCTTAACAGGGTTGTAGAACATAAGCATGTGTCATTAAAATAACTTTAAATTATTTAAAGATAAATTAATGTCATACTTACCAAAGACAATAAAAACCATAACTTAAAAGGTGACAATATGAGACTATCACTTTAGCCTTTAAGGTACAACAATAATATGATATATATCATTTTAAATACAGCAATACATTCAATTCCTTTGTTAGAGGAGGCTTATATGTTTTGCCAGGAGTCTTCACACTGTGCATAGGAGAGGTCCAATAACAACTCTTTGGATCGAAATGAGAATACCTTCTAAATATCTGGTCAGTCCTGTTGAAGATTTCTCCAAGTGTGGCCTCAGCCAGGTCTCAAGCTGGGGATTTAGGTCCTCATCCTGCTCTCCCTTTGGTGGGCATTCCATCCAATGAGCCGGCCTTTTCTCATGGCCGTCATGTCTGCCTTGTACTTCCAAGCCTAACTTCCATATGAGAAGATTTTGTACATATTTTGATTCACATAGAGCCACATGCTAAGATCATAAAAGGAAGAGTCAGATGGCGTGGTGGCTGCTGAGGAGCTGCATGTCCCACGTGGTATGAATAAATAGCACCAGGACCACGGCAGAAGGCAGGGCAGCAGCTCCTCCTCGCAGCTCCTGGGTGGCCAGGGCTTCCAGGTGCTGGACTCTAGGGCAACTGAGGTGGAACAGACAGGTGTGGAAGGGGCTGACCATGACAGGCAGGATTGGGCTTGTGACTAAAACACCTCCTAATCTTTCACAGAGCCAGAGTTAAAACCCCACTCTATCTCACTGGTGAAAGAAGAATGGGATGGTTTCACAAATAGCCACAGAACACTGACTTGTACTTGGGCCCTTTTCTGCCACTAAATCACCTCAACGCTACAACCAGAACTTCTGGAAAGATGCAGAGTGGTGAACAGCAGACAAAGAGCCTCTTTGAGATTTGGTGCACCAACATTGGAATATAGCAGTGAGGAAGAGAGGGAGAAAGGTGAGTCCCTGGGAACAGGCAAGGCCCTGAAGCTAGAATTGAAGCCCACTGCAAGAGCAAGAAGAGAGACTTCAACAAAGAAGAAGCAGGTGGCAGGCGCTGCTTTCTCCCTGAGCCTCCCGGAATGGGAGGGGTGGCTAGAGAGCACAGGACTACTGGCACTCCCCAGCAACCTCCACCAAGAAGCTCAGCTGGGGACCAGAGAAGGGAATGCAGTAGATTGTAGGGACTGGTGAGTTATCCAGATTCAGTGTCCCCCAAGAAAGGGCGATTGGCTGGTAGTCATCTTAGCAAGGGACCAACTGACCTCAGGACTGAGATCAGCTATGGCCCAGCTCCATAGATCTGATTCCCATGACAAGGCCAGGGAGCTGAATTCAAATCCACAGGAGGTCGTGGAGCCAAGTTCAAGCTGGTGTGAGGCACAGAGCTGCGGCAGGCTGGGCACATCAGATTCCACGTACAGCCAGAAGCCAGCTGAACTTCAGCAGAACTCAAGGCACAACTTGGAAATACCGACGACTCCGCTTTAAATCCACCCCTCACCGGCTGGGATTAATAAATTTGGATCTATTGGTGACAGCAGACATGCGTTGAAGTAGATGTATTGTTTTCGTATTTTTCTTTTCTTCCTCTCTTTTCTTATTTTGTTTTTCACTGTCTTCATTTTATTTTTTTTACTGTCTTTATTTTAATATGAGTGTGACCATAGTTCCCAGTTTTATTGTTATTATTCTGTTCTTGTTTTTATTTCTTCTCTTGTTTCTCATCTGTCTTCTTCTATAGTTCCCCAAAGTCTGTGTGCTCCTCCTTTGTCCTCCAGCCTTGCACCTTATCTCTTCCTCTTTTATTTCTCTACTTTGTACCCCTAATCCCTTTTAAATTTTCTCCTGTATGGGGAAAATTAGCATACTGAGGGCTTGTTCACTGAATAGAATTTTCTGGTTCATTTTAGATTCTGTTATAAAGCCACAAATTTGGGGCCAGGGAGATGGCTCAGTAGCATAAGCACTTGTCTAGCAAAGTGCAAGGGCCTGAGTTCAATCCCCGGTTCTGAAAAAAAAAAAAAAAAAAAAGAGTACATATGGTTGTAAGATGGTAAGTTAATAACTACCCCAGTTTTTCATTTTCTAGACTATGTTGGATGCTATTGTTATTGCTGAGTGTACCCCTTTGGCCAAACTGACAGAACTATTCTAATCATCTCTCCTTCTTGGTATACCAAGACTAAGATTGCCTAAGGGTCATAAAAAGTGCTGTAGACCAGTGCCAAAGAGCCATGGACCAGACCAAGTAGATAACAACTTCCCACCCATAAATTGAAAAGGTAGGATCTTGCAGCTGGCTCAAAACACAAAAGCTTGCTACATCTGGAAGATACCTCAGAGAGGTAGTCAGTTTCCAAGGGATTTAAGTACTAGCAATAAAGCTACTGTCAATTATAAAGATAATCATAAAGATAATTTATAAGCATCAACCCAAAATTAAACTATATCCTTATATGGCCTGCCAAATAGCTCAGTGGATTAAAGCACCTGCAAGCAGGTGCAGGGGCCAGGGTTTTGATCCCAGGGCCTGCTGTGCCAGCCCTGACCCAGGGCACACTGAGACAGCAATTGAGACTGGGTATGGTGGTGCATGCCTGTAATCCCAGCTCTTGGGAGGGTGTAAACAGGCGGATCTCTATGACTCCTATCTACTAGTGAGACCCTGAACATCCTGTAGACCCTTCCCTAAAATACAAATATATATATATATATATATATATATAATTTATAAGGATATTATATATAATATATAATATTTATAAGGATATTATATATCCTTATAATATTTATAAGGATATATAATATATATCCTATATATCCTAAATATATATCCTAAATATATATCCTAATATATATTTATATTATATATCCTTATAATATTTATAAGGATATTATATATAATATCCTTATAAATTAAATAATCCAAGAAGAGATACCAATCATAAATATGTATGCACCAAATATCAAAGCACCCATCTATATAAAACAATTAATAACAATTAATAAACCAAATAAGCATTAATACAATTATAATGGGGAACCCCAATACTCCAATGTCAGAGAGAAAACTCTACCAGAAAAAAACTCAACAATAAAATATGAGAACTGAAACAAACCATAGTTCAATAGAACTAGAAATCAGTGGCAAAAGAAAGCACTAGAACTTCATAAGCACATAGAAATTAAATAACACCCTACTGAACAACCAATGGGTCACAGAGGAAACTAAAGAAGAAATTAGATGGGTTCTGCAATGAAGTGATAATGCTAGTAAAACATACCAGAACTTATGGGATACAAGGAAAGCAGTCTTATAAGAAAAATATAAGGCACTGAATGCCTACAGCAGGAAGACAGAGCACAAATAAATAACCTAGCATTGGATTTCAACCTTCTAAAAAATACGAGCAAGTCAAGCTGAAAGCTCATATGATACATGCACACCCGTGTTTACAGCAGCACAGTTTATACTAGCTAAATCTTGGAAACAGTCTAAATGCCTCAGCTGGTAAATGGATGAAACAGATGTTGTTTTTTATCCAATGAAATAGTATTCAGCCATAAAGAGGGACAAACTTAAGATACTCATAACTAAATGGAAAGAGCTTCAGACCTATTAAGACCTCTTGAGTGAAATAAATTAGACACACAGGTGTAGATATTGCATGTCTCTCTGAAAGTATAAATAAGCACCAAAGCTTATAATAGAAACTGTGAAATAGAAATTGTTCAAAAGTAAAGGAAAATTAGGGAGGAAAGGGGCATGGAGGAAGGGAAATTTTTAAAAATGAGAAATATATTACATAAAATATATATATCATATATATTTGTATATAAAATAAACTGAACCAATAAGCTCAATAAAAAGTAAAGAAGAGGGCCCAGGGAGATATAGCTTAGTAGAATAAGCTCTTGCCTGGCAAATTCAGGGTCCTGAGTTCAATCCCAGTACCACAAAATAAAAAAGTAAAAAAAAATTTTAAAATTCATACAACACAGAATATTGAATGAAAAACAAAATAAAATCTGTATCATAAAAATTATAACAACACACAAGGTTATATCTTTAATAGAATAAACGAATAAAATATGATATATCTAGTGACAAAACATCATAAGTTACTCCATTATATAATGAAATAGCAGGACTGCGGTGCCTTCCAATGTTAGGTTGCTCACCTAAAATGCATAAAGCCCTGGGGTTGGTCTCCAGCTATACAGAAAAAGAAGAGAAAGAACAAAAGGAGGGAAGGAGAGTGGGGAGAAGGGATGCAAGGAAAAAAGAAAAAAAGGAAGACTGGTTACTGTCCAGCCTTCAGAAAGAAATCCTGCCCTTTATGACAGCATGGGTGAGCCTGGAGATCATTACACTAAGAGAAATAAGCTAGAAACAAAACGAAAAACAAAAACAAAAAGCCAAGCATCTCGTCATCTCACTTATGTCCAAACTCTAAGAAAGTTGGATGGGTGTAGTCATAGATTAGAAAAGTATTTGCTGAAGGTCAGAGGTGTGAATGAATATGGAAATGTCAGCCCAGGGATACAAAGGCTCAGCTCTACAAGGTGAGTAAGTTTTACAGATTGAATATACAGCAGAGTCATTGGAGTTGATAAGACTATGCCAAGTACTTGAAATGTATAAGGAGACTAGATCTTAAATACTTCGTCAACTACAAATAAACACTATGTGAGGCGATAGATACATTAATTATCTTGATTATAATAATAATTTGAAAACATACTTTTACATACAACATCATGTTGTATATCTTAAATACATATAATTTTGTCAATTATATCTTAGTAAAGATATATAGATAGATAGATATAGATAGATAGATAGATCACCACTGTATACCTATCATACACATTACAGTGAGTTTACACGGAAAGGACAAAACTGACAATAGAGAATGAAAAACTACATTAAGTAAGAGAAATCTATACCCAAACAAGCTGATTGTTTAGTTATGCAATTAAATGAGGTAGAGACAAGGGAGGAAGGAAGGAGGGAATGGAGAAAAGAAGGAAGGAAAGAAGGAAGAAGGGAAGGAAATGAAAAGAGTCAAGGAAAAAAAAAGGAGAAATAATTAAAATTTGTGTGTAGGACATTAGCACAAGTAGTTCTCCAAATTATATCCAACCCTATGTAAAGATTAGCTTTGATTTAAATCCACTGTTTAAGCCCAAGCTAAAAGTGATCTCTAACAAAACCAGTTTGTAAGGCTGGTAGGAACACCCGCGCTCTAATGTAGAGCTTTTCTCGCCTGACCGTACTAGTTCCAGTAGCAAGTGGGTATGTACGCACCTTTAGTCCTCACTACAAGTAGAGTGCTAGTCCACCAACAGTCTGCCCACCCCAGTAGGATTCCTTTTCAGAATTCTCAGGAATGTCTTGAAAAGACCTTTGAAAATTGCTAAAAGGCACTTCTGCAACTACCAAGGAAACCCTCATTAACAATGTACTTCTTTTGAAAGTAGGGCCTGAAAGCCAGACATCAGCAGAAATATTAGAAGATATAATCACATGAAAGGGAAATATCAAACAGAAAAAGAGATAATTAAGGATACTGAGAGAACTTTAAACATTTTCAGTATACTTCAAGGGGTTATAAAAGTATTACATCCTTATTAAAAAGAGAGGGTGCTGTGAAAAATGAGATCAAAAATGATTCCTTAGAAACATAAAGTACACAATGACAGAAAATGTTACTAAGAATCCAAGAATAAAAATCTAAAATACAATGTGTTTTAATAACCTATTTCTGTGTAATGCATTAGACAAACTTATGACTAAAGGCAATATCTATGAATTAGTTCGCAATTTCTTTAGGCCAGAAGTCCGGGCGTGATATCTTTGGTTTCCTGAATCAAGCTTTCCTAACCTGCAATGAAGGTTTCATCTTGGCTATGCTATCAGCTGGGCTTGAGCTATTCTTCCAAGTTCATTCAGGAACTTGGCAGGGCCTCTACAAGTCCTTCGTTTGAAAGTAGGGCCTGAAAGCCAGACATCAACAGAAATATTAGGAGATATAATCACATGAAAACACAAGAACTTTGTTTTCTTGTGTTGTAGAACTGAGATAACTTGTCTCTTAGTGACTACTGTTCATGCATCATTCCCAGCTATGATGGCCCTGTCACCAGTTCTGTTGGCCCAGAGATACAAAGGCTCAGCTCTACAAGATGAGTAACTCTCACAGATTTAGTATACAGCAGTCACTGGAGTTGATAAGACTGTACAAAATGCTTGAAATGTATAGAGAGACTAGATCTTAAATACTTTCTCAACTACAAATAAACACTATGTAAGGTGATAGATACATTAATTATCTTGATTAATAATGGAACTCTCTCAGGAGAAGACAACTCATTCTAAACTTTCCTAAGCCTACTAGAAAAGAGTTAATATGGTGCAAAACACTGAAAATGACCATCCTGACACCTTTGCCCTGTAAAATTCCATGGTCAAAGGAGTCTTTAGCTCATCCATTCACCAGTCATACTTGTAGGTAAATGGAAGGTATAATACAAGAGTTGTACTCAGAAGCAGGACTTTTAGAGTTCTGCATGAATGGCAAATAAATCAGTCATGAATGACAAATTAGGCCACTGATGGTGAATGTTTTAGAGCTTACAGTAATCCCAAAATACCCTCAGTGGCACATGTGCCATAGGTTTGCCACCCTCTGTTATACCAATCCGGAAAGTCCAGTAATACACTAACAAGAATTCCATAGAGAAAAAAGTAAGTAAACGAAGAACAAGAAAATATCAAAAGTTCAACAGTTAAAACTGTTTCAGAATATAAATTCTAAGAATCCAAGAATAAAAATCTAAAATACAATGTGTTTTAATTTCCTTATTGCTATGTAATGAATTAGATATGATCAATTGAAATGCAGAAACTGTAGAAGAGCTTCCTCTAGTATCTTACACGTTGCAATTTAGAAGACACAGATTTACAGTGCCCAAAATCTGAAAAGATTTTGAAGGAATCAGAAGAAGTAGAGCTAATATGGACTAGCATTAGTGATTTATTATTTTTAAACAGTAAAAATTCTATTGAGAAAATTTCAACTCTATGGAGAAAGATCAAGGTCTGTGTAACATGAGATATATGAATCATGGGTAGAAGATAAAGAAAGGAGTATCTACATCTATATCTATCCATATCCATAAAACATGTCTGAAAACCTCTCTCATCAGTTTGAGTCTGGTAAACTATAATTGTCTTGTCTCTAAATGTCTGTAATAAAATAGTGAAGGTAACCACAATTCAGCATGGCACGTTTCTGAGCTCCGCTTCTCTCATAGCCTCCATGTTCCACTTGAAAAGTCTTTTCAATATTGTTTTCATCATGCTTTTCCTTCGATTGCACAATGACACCAATCTTCAGGATGAGGAAAGAAACTTATCAAAGACCAACTCAAAGCAAGAAAAAAGAAAGAAAGAAAGTCCTCATGTAGGGATATCATATTATTAGGGATTTAAAAAATACATCCTGAACGTTTCCAAAGAATCCAATAGGCCAGCTAACTGGAACTTCATTTCATAGTAACAGCACTGGATCAGAAAACAAATAGTTCTTGCAAAGCTCTGAAGGAATACTTTCCAACCTAGAATTCTATAACAAGCAGATATTAATCATCTGTAAGAGTAAAGATAATTTCTGACATTCACAAAATTATATATTGCATGTACAATATTTTCAAAAGCAAATGAAGAGTCCACTATAACTAAGAAGAAGAGGGATTGAAGGGGACCCACCTAGAAAAATCCAGGAAGGTTCCAAGATGATTGTTGTAGTGATATTCAAGTAGGATGCAGAGAAGGACATGAGCCACAGTGAAAGAGATATCTTTGGCTGGAGAGAAAAGCCATCTGATTCAATAAGGTATATAATAAAGATTCTAAAAATGCCGATGCTACAATGAAAGGTAATTGTGCAGAAAGAACTGCAATGCAAAGAAAAACAGTAAGAAAATCCAGTTAATGAAAACTATGAAGCCAACTAAAATGTGGCATGATTTCAGTCAACTTGTAGAATGCAAATAAAAGAGGATTGCTATAATTGAGGTTTACAAGGGAATAGACTTATTACAGGACAAAATAATTTATAGGATTATTTTATAATATTCATACAAAAAGTCAAATGCAAAAGAGTACAGAGATCTGTCCATTCACTAAAGAGCTGAAGAGCCCAACACACAGCCTGGATCCCATGACAATGCCCTGCATGAATCCAGCTGGAGGCCTAGAGCCCACGACAATTTCTCATGCAAGCCTGTGACAAGGTTCTGTACCGGGAAGGCCCAAAGGTCAGTGAAGGCCCAAAGGTCAGTGGTGGAAGCTAGAAAGTCTGTGCCAATGGGCAGTGGAATGAAGGATCTGTGCCCACAGGCTGAGGGATCTGCACTGGATGATGAGCTAGGAGCAGCGTTCAAGGTAAAAACCAGAGCTCCCCAAGGAGAACCACAGCCATTCTCAGTGACAGCAAAGACCTATGCTCCTCTGCCAATGATCACAGCTGAGTTCATATTAGGAAAGACAGTGTGACTGGCTTCTCCAGGAGAATCAACAGCACAAAATCTTCCCCTCCAGGTCTCCTAAATTGTCAGGTGGGTTTTCCACACCCCAAACCATGCTCATTCAATTCAGCTGGGTCTTCCAGTTGACCATGAGTAAATACACCACAAAGATCATTTGACACTATTTATGAGAGGTCTCTTTCAAATAGCACTATCCCAGCTAAGGAGGAAACGTAAACTGAGTAAATACCTGACACATACCTACAACATAACAAATACCTCATATAACCTTTTCATGGTCACTGTATGCTGATTATAGAAATTTAATTATTCTTGACCAGATGAACCCCTTAGAATCTCTGCTCATAGTTTCATTTTATGATTTAAATATGAACAGCCTTATGAAAGGAAAAAAATCTGACAGAAGATGAGATTAAAGAATAGGGAAGGGAGGCAGTGAGAAAAGAGGAGGAAGAAAGTGGTGGAAATATTTTCACTTATCAAGTGGAACCTAAGAGATTCCATTAAGTGTCCAATGGGCATAACAGAATCGTGTAGGTATTTTAAAACTTATCCAGTATGACTAAAAACAATACAGTAAATTTTATTAAATTGAAGCTAAGGAGAAGGAAAAAATCTGATAAAAAGATAAACGAGGGTGTTATAGGTAAATGGATGCAAATAGAGACCACACTCAAAAGTGAAATAAATCAGATGCACATGTGCAGACATCGCATTATCTTGCTAATGAAACAGTAAATAAGATATGAAAGGTACAATAGGTGCTGTAAAAGGGAATGAATCTGTTCAAAGGGGAGGAAAGGCTGGGATGAGGAGAGGGACAAAAGAAAAAAGGAAGGCAGGAAAGAAGGAAGGGGGAAATATATACAGGATTGTGTGGATAATTGTACTGATGATTTATGCTGGTCTACTGAAAGGATCAGTTAAAGCTTAACTTTCTTCTTCTCTTTTAATTTCTTATAACATTTTTAGTCAGTTTTACGTGCTTATATCTGGTAATATAAACAAATAATTTGAAGACCTCATTACACGATATAACAACCATTGTTGAATTCCTACTATTTTGTTTAATGAAATTCTGTGTCATATCTAATGGATAGTTTTACTATTTTTATTCCCTTTAAAAAATAAAAAATAATAATATTCAAAAAAAGAAAAATGTTCATCTTTCATTTCACAGTCAATGTGGTGTTTAATTTTACTCAAGAAATATATGAATAAATATATTAGCATAAAGGAAGAAACAAATGTAAAATAGAAATGCTTGTCTTTGGAGAATGGAATTCAGGTTTTGGAGGAAAAGTGTAGAAGGCAGTGACATATCCTCATAAACAGTTTTGCAATGTTTGATTATACTATGATAAATATGTATTACTTTAAAAATAACCTTTAAAATATTCAAGAATGAAACTGTCCTTGTTTAGGAAACAAAAGCACTTTAAAATGCTATAGACAGCTGGGCATGCTAGCACACACCTTCAACCCCTGCCCTCTCTCAGAGGCCAGTCACGAGGGTCACAAGTTCCAGCCCAGCTAAGTAACCGAATGATTTCCCAAGGTCCTGACTCAAAATTAAAAAGAAAAAGATAGATAGGTATCTGTAGTTCTGAATTTCTGCAAAAATTTTAATTGATTCACATAAGATACTTAACAGTTAATGCGCAAAAGTTTTTAAATTATTTTAATGATGTTGCAAAAAGACAAACATTGTGCACATGCTTTGTACACACTGAGACATTTTTCCATAACTATACATGCATTCATTCATTTCCCCAACTTTCTTGAGATATAGTCAAGGTATATGATTATATATATACATATATATATTTGCATTGTAAAATCGTGATCACAACCACTATAATATATTGTGTTAGTTACATTTCTCTCATTGCTGAGACAAAATACATGACACCGAAAATGAAGGAAGGAAAGGTTTATTTCGCTCACAGTGTGTGGAGGTTTTAGTCCATACTCGGCTGGCTCCAAGGCAGAGTGGTACATGGCAGAGAGCAGCAATTCATGGCAGTGGAAAACAGCAAGGAGCAAAGCAAGGAGCAGCCGCTACCTGTGTCAGCTAGCAAGCCTCTCTCCCCTCCTTACATTGCAATGCAGATCACCCGCCCCAGGGCCAGTGTAGCATTCACACCCACAATAACAGCATTGGATCATGAACTAATCACAGGCTCTAGAAGCTTCCCCACTGACTGCATGAAGCTTTGAGGGGGGCACCTCCCACAGGTGTCTTTTATTTCTGTGCACTAAGAACATTTCAGATCAATTTCCTCAGCAAATTTTAAGTAGATAACATGGAAAAAATTGTATAGATCAATTTCCATAGGATCATATTGATTCTAATATGAAATTAGTGATGAGAGTGAGAAAACAAAGATAAGTGACAATTCTTTCAACAAATATAAGGTTCTGTTTAACAACACACATCGATGCTTAGCTGTTTCCACATGGATCATCTGCTAGAGCAGCACCATTCATCTTCTCAGGGGGCCCTGGTCTCCAGGGGCCTGCATGGGTTGTGCTGTCTTCTCTAAGTCTTCAGGTGGCCCCCTAGCTGTGTGCCCTTGAATCACATATTGGGCACTAAGGAAACCTTCAAGACCTGTGTTTTAATCAATCTAAATGAGCTGATAAGTCAATCTAACAAGAATAAAATTGCTAATGAAATCTATAGAACTTTGCCACCAAAAAGCTTCCTTAGACCTATTTTGAGCTTGCACTTATGCTTTCTGTTACAACATTAAATTTTTTCTTATATTGTTTAAAACATAGATTCAAGAAACAGAGTAGCAATCACAATAAAATGATTATACAATTACTAAAATCAAAAAGATTTTATTTTACTTTATTTTTAAGCAGGATAACTCATTGGAGAATAAGAATGAGGAATGAGGAACAGGAATAGCTCCTGAGAGACAGAACGGTCTCAAGTGAATGGGCTGCCCAAAAGAGTTTTCACGACCAAAGCTCACCTAATTTCTGCCTGTACTACTTTTGTTCTTCAAATTCTCAATAAATAACAAGTGATGATTTATAATTCTTTTATTAAATTCAAAGTTATGGATTTCTAGTTAACAAAAGGAATTTTCTAAGAGTAAATATCGCAGAAATAGTGTTAGGTAATTTGATCTTGTTATTACGTCCTAGAAAAGAGGCAATTATTTATATCTAATGGAATATGTCATACAAGAAAACTAAAACTAGTGTAACCCTAAACCTGATTCTAAGGAATAATGATCTATGAATATTCTTCCCCTGATGTAAGAATAGAGTTGAAAGCACTGGCATGTTTAGAATAACCAACTAATGAGTAGTGGCCTTTTTTTTCTATTACTGTGAAGTTTAATTTTTTTTAATATGACTCAATCAATGGATTTATGAAAAGTAGGCATCTTAAGGGTACATGTCTGATCTTTTGTTTAATGATAAAATTTTATATTTTCAGATGAATGCAAATACTGTATTAATATATATTTTTTTTCAATGATGAAGTCTAATTTCCAAAGTGGGACCCACATTTAGACAAACCTTAAATAGAATTTAGCTTTACAAATCAAAAGAAAAATCAAGCACATCTCTGCCTATTTTTAAAATATTTAAATCAGCCAAAAATCACTTTTGTTTCCCGAAAAACTATTGAACTGAGAAACTTCTAGGCTTTAAGATTATTAAAAAAGATTGCGCAATGTGTGACTGCTTTGATCCCACAAAAATTCCATTTTTATTTGCTAAGTTAAATCTTCCAGCAAATTGCTGGCAGTGCGATGTGGATACTCATAGCACAATAATCCTGGCCAAATAGCCATGTTTGATTACTCCTTGTTCTGCGCTAGGAGGGAAAAGTCCAATAAACTCTCACTCCTACTTCTCAAAGCATACAGTAGTCACTGTAAACAGAAAAGAATAAGACAAAATGAGGACCAGCACAAGCACCTTTTGTGTGCTAAATGTTAGATCCTGAGAGAAGCGAAATGATCTTGAAGGCAAAGCAGAAGCATACTCTGAATCCGGGTGCATAAAGTTAGACCCTTCACTCTTTCATTTCACTTGAGAAGACACACAAATAAATATTTATTTCTCAATTAACATGAAAGTTAAAAGTAACTTGTATAAGTCAGTTCATTCCAAAGAATGCTTCTCTTATAGCTGAAACTCAGAACTGACAGGATATAACTCACATGCAAAAATGATTCCGTAACAAGGAGACATCGGAGCAAGTAGCTCGTTCATTAAAATTGCCCTGCTAGTCTTGCCCCGCAGAGGCTCATGGGTGGGAAGCTGGACCCTCAGTGTGGGGATGCTCGAAAACACAGGGCCTAAGGCAGAGCTCCTCACAGGTGCTTCACCTCCACGGGTGGTCTAATGCTGTCCAGAGATGGGTCAGATATGCTGGGTCTGGGTCATTTTCTGCCATAGAAGACTGTTGTGAAGAGATGAACCTGAGCCAAGCATGGTGGTCCACGCCCATAACCAACGCCAACTTTCTATGAGGCTGAGGCATGAGACTCGTAGGTTCAAGCCCATCTGGCTTACCAAGAGTCTATGTCAACGTTGAAGAAAATACATAGTGAAAAATAAATGACTAAGGAGGTACAATGGCCCGGGATTCAGCCCCATAGGACTCAATCCCTAATACGGCTAAGAAAAATTAAAAGAAAAAAAAAAAAAAAAAAAAAAAAGATGAGCTTAAGTCCTCTAGGTCTCTGGCTTCTGGTCTCTCCATGTGATCTCTTCCTCCTTCTCACATGTGATCCCACCATGATGCCATCCACCATGTTCTGGTACAGCTAAAAGGCCTTCACCAGAGACCGGCCAGGGGCAGCCACCCGATCTTGGAGAAAACTCTTGTTCATAAACTATCCAGTGTCACATATTGTTATAGCAGCAGGCGAAGGCAATTCATGCTTCTTCTCCTGCTATATGGGTTTAGCTGTTTGAAATAAGAGATACAAAATGATAATGACTGTGACGTTTGTAAAGTTTGCTTCCCTCATGTATCAAGTCAGAGCTGAGGCGATAATTCTTCTCCGCGAAAGTCTGAAGAGCTGTACCCTCCATGCTCCTTCTCTGACGTGTCCTGGGTGTCATGCTTCCCCAGGAGTCCAGGACGACCTAGCAGCATTTCACAGTCCAGTGATCAACAATGAGGAAAGGGTAAGGTCACATTGTTACAATGCTACTACCAAGAAAACGAACCCATCATTTCTATTTTCTACCAGTTTCCCTGAACTTTACTTGCATGACTGGACTTGGCTGTGAATAGATATAAGAAATATTTCTATTAATGGACAGCAACCCTCTAAGATGATGCTCCATTTGTATAGCTTGGTGAAGTACATATTGAGGAACAATAAGCTCCTATCACTATGCCTTTTCAACTTTAGGTTTGTTTTCCCACTGTCTAAAAAAGATTCCGCTGATCTATGGAAAGGAGCACTTAATGCTTAATTTTTTTTCTCTTAATTTCTAATTTTCTTTCAATTTTGCATATATATATATAGTAATGTAAACAACTAATTTGAAGACAACAGTATGCAATACAAGAAATACTGTCAAATTCATATTTTGTTTAATGAAATTCTATATCACTTCTTTTTTATTATCATTATTTTGTAGTCTCTTGAAAAACTAAAAAGAAATTTAAATTGAAATAAAACAAGAGGGCCAGCAGGATAGCTCAGCAGGATAAGCACCTGCTTAGGTGAGTGCTGGGACTGGGGTTCAATACGTGGCACCACATTCTGTGCAGGCCCTACCACCAGGCACACCAAGACTGGGCATAGGGTGCACACCTGTAATCCCAGCACTGGGGAGGCTGAAAACAGGAGGCTCACTATGAGTCTGAGCTGTACAGTGAGACCCTGTACCAAATACATGAAAAAAAAATAATGGAATAAAATACAATAAGATTCTCATTCCTGTCTCATCTCCTAAGTATTAAAGGAAATAATACGCATGAAGGTGTTTTATAAAGCAGCATATACATGTAAAACAGTAATTACAATCACACTGCTATTTACTGACCAGACAGGAAAAGGTACGAGAAGATGAAAAAGAGAAAATAGAAAATTTGAGCCAGGGAGTTAGCTCAGTGGCATAACTGCCTGCCTGGCAAACCCAGCATCCTGAGATCAATCTCTGGTAGCAAGAAACAGAAGTGGGGAGGAAGGGAGGAAAAGTGGGGGGAGAGAGAGAGAGAGAGAGAGAGAGAGAGAGAGAGAGACCTTTCAGATAGTTTTAAGTTGAATTTACTTATCTGTGATGTGTTAGACTCCCAAGATGAGTTTACAGCGTGAATGTTATTGCTTTAAAGTGACATCTATTTGCATTCAAATATTGCAGATGACTTGCCCATCGACATGATTCCTTCTGCAGTAGTTGCTGCCATAAAAACTCCTAGGATGCCACTCCATGCCAGGACACGTGCTCAGCAGCAGGGGATGAAGATGAATGTTGATCAGGTAATGAACAAGTATAGGTGCAGGCTTAAACAGCTACATGAGAGAGCGATGTCATAAGGAAAAGTACACAGATACAAAAAATGGACTGAGAGGGAGCTTATTTACATGAGCAGCAGCGGAGTTTAGAACCCTACTAACCAGATTTTAAAATGTCCACATATCAGTGTCATGATTCTGTAAAGTTAAAATGCTTAGTACGAAATCATTGCATATTTGGGAAGTAAACTGTACTGCTCAAATTGTCTTCCAGGCTGCTAAAGTCCCTAAAGTCCCAACTCAAAACCTAAGCAATAGAATTATAAATCTGTTTAAATAAATTACTTTAGGTGATGAAATAGATCTAATAAATACATCTTATATGATACAATTCAAAACAACCAAGACTATAGATAAATTTATTACTTATTAACTACTTATTGCATCCCATATTGGTTTTGTCATATAAAATATAAGGCATTTCTTATACTTTTGACCTTTGTGAGTCAGGTTCTTTAAAGAGACTGCGTATATCTGGAATAAAAGATTTTTGTAATACTGACTTTTTTCCCTTTAATTATGTTTATCTCTTGGAAACAAAGTAAAGCTATCCATCTCAACATAAAATTATTTCCAGTGTAAGAAAACTTGGGGCATTACTTTAAAAAGATTGATAACTGTTTCTCTATACGCTTTCTCGGATGGATGTTAAAAGCTAGCGTGATAAAATGGTAATATTGTTAGATCCTAAATGCTCTGGCACTACCAAGTCTGTTACTGCATTTCATGTCACTATTAAGTCAAAAAACATCCAGACTGTAATTTTGTCTGGGATACCTTGCTAGATAGACAGTAAAATGAGAACTCTGTGGCCACCTGAGAAGTCATCTTGACATATTGGTTTATAATTTGATGGATGCCGTAGCATAAAACATTTGCATATTCAGGTAATTCTGCTTGAGGTTTGTATATGTGATCTGATTACCTATAAACCTTCCTATCTGTGTTTGAACCTCACATAAAACATTTTCTGGAATTCAATATTTTTACAAGAATATCAAAGTTTAGCACACATATTTATACTTTAGAAATAGGTTCATTTATAGATTGCTATTTTACAATTAAGGTCTCTTAGTTATTTAGTTACTAATGAAAGTTAACATTTTAAAGCTGCTTGATTATAATTCCAGAGTTGCCTGTATTTATACAGTTAAATGGTTAAAAAGAAAGAACAGAGTTCTGCCATTCTGTGTATATTTTTTTTTTGTTGTTAAATTAGGGATCTTGCCATCTAAATGACCAAAAATTTTCCCCAACCCTCTGAAATCCCAGTTTAGAGGACCATTCATTTCTCCTGAAATATAAATAAAGATACACTTAGCTGCTCAGCAATTGGTTGCCAAGACAAGAGGGTCACTTACATGTAAGAGAAGAGGACAGGCATAACAGCAACGGTGCTTCGACCATGGGAAAGGGGACTTTAGTCTCTCATGACAGTGGAAGGATGGGAAGATGCCCACGAAAGAGTGTCAGTGAGTTACACAAACTCCAAAGCAAGGCCAAGAGAGTGCAGTGTCCAGCAAGAAGCTTGTGACAGTGAAAGAAACTAGTGAAGCTGGAAGAAAGAATCCTAAAGAATGGTGCAAGCTTACCAATTTGGTCAAGTTCACAATTTTATCAAACACCTAGGCTCAGATACTACCAAAGAAAAGAGTTTAGCAAAGAAAGTATTTTTAGAAAGTTTTCTAAGCTACGAAAGTGCGCAGCAGTCAGTCCAGAGCTCTGGCAGCTGATCAGGAAGCATTCAGTGTTGAAGCGACTTAGAGCTGGTCCCGTGGACGCTTAATTCCTTGTTCTCCAGAGCATATGCACTCTGGTCCCCCGATAGATGTTCTACCCAAGAAGAATGTTTAGAGTCCAACTTGTTAGGGAAATTCAGCATCCTACAGTTCTTTCTTGGAGATCTCAAACTTTCACATTAACATATCAAAGCCTTTGAGAAGTTTTAGAGTTGAGAAATTTTTATTTAAAAAAAAAAAAAAAACAGCAGTTCCCAGAGTTATTTGACCTCAAAAATGCATTTTCAGCAACACTTCTGAATATTTTTCTGAAAATGTTGAAATTATTATAAACTCCTTCCCTCCATGGCAGGATAAATTTTCTCTTAGTTACAAACCGTGATAAAGGGAAGATGAAGATGAGTGATGTACACTGTACCCAGTAATGACAGCCACAAAATTATAGTTTATTAAAAAATACATCTTTGTCATCATCATGTCTTTCAATGAAAACATAGTATGAAAGAGAGTGTCAAATGGCCATCACTACAAATTCAAATCGTCTATGCTCCTTAAAACATCTTGTGTAAGTAATAATCAACCACGCACTCTATACAGTGAGTGGCTTGACTGATTTAAAAGCTGAATGTATATTTGACTAATTAAATCATCACTGCTCCACCAGGACCTCCTGAAGGGTTATTAATTGTGACAGTGTTTCTGAGGATACGGCTTCCTGCCCATCACAGAAGATACAGATCCACCATAGACATGAGGTACAGAATCAAGTATTAAGTTCACTTCATAATTACCAACCCAAGGCAGATTTTAATAAATAATCTAACAGAGAAATCTACTTCTTAGGTCCAGAGAGATAGCTCAGTGGACTGAGCACCTGCTAAAGCAAGGGCAGGGACCAGTATTCAGTTCCCAGCATCACACGCCACACTGACCCCACCCCTGGGCATGCTTAGCCTGCCACTGAGACTGGGCATGGTGGTGCACACCTGTAATCCCAGCACTGAGGAGGCTGAAAACTCGGACTCTACACTATGAGTCCGAGCTGGTAGTGGGACCCAGTACCACCCAAATACAAAAATATAAAATGAAAGAAGGAATAAAGAGATCTTCTTCTTATATTAAATAATCTTCCAGCTTCCCCACACCCATAACCAAAAATAAGCAGATAATTCACATATACACATAGAATGCAGAATAAGAAGACAAGAGGGACGCAGTACTCTCTCTAGCTAAATTGATTTGTCTTCTTTATTTATATTTTTTTTCTCATTTAAGACAAACAATGTGACATTTAAACTTGTGCATCTGATTTATTTCAGTTGTCTCAGGGTGCACCATTTACCCACAATCCCTCAAGTTGATCCCTCTTTAAGGCAGAGGTAGGGGATGACAAGAAAAATTAAGCTGTATCACGTGCATGTGCCGGCTTCTCAAGATGAATGTTGTTATTGTGCGCTGCAGGCATGTACTAATTATAAAAAGGCATTTCTCAGTACCACTCCAAACTGTGAGTGCCTCTTAACCCAAGTCTCTGGTTTGAATGGAGACAAGAAATACCTTCCTAAATCTGGGAATTTGAAAGGAATTTGAAAGTCTGTGTAGCAACCCTCACATTGGCTCAATCTGTAGCCCAGCGCTACTTCCCTTTCAATCTGTACTACCGAGATTATTGCTTTGAATGATGCAGAAAATGTGTGTCCTGCTGATCATTTCCTGATCATATATGGGAATGTTCTTCTCATGGTAGCACAATGCAGTTTTGTTTTGTAGGGTATGTGAGTAGACAGATAAGAAGGAAATATTCAATGTCTTCATAAGTCAGGCTTAAACCCATTGATACTACTTGAACTATTAGATGATTATAAAAACCAAGAAAGAAAAGAATTGAAAAGAGCTAGAAAAAGGAGAATTGGAGAATGGTGATCAATACTTAACACTGTACAGTTTTATTGTTGCATTGCCACCAGACTTGTATAAAAGAAGATTCTAGAAAACTTTCAGACTATTTTAGCATCTGTGATGCTAGATTCCACTCTTAAATCTCTGCCATTTGGTATACAGTTCAGTGTAAACTTGCTCAAGTGATAAAGACATGGAATAGAATAGATCTGGATTCCAATCCTTACTTTCTCGTTTTCTGGTACCAAAGCCTTTGGTACTCCTCACCTGGTCATAGTCTAACGTTAACTGTTCTCTACAAGTAACCATGCAGCTCTATAACAATAATTCAAACTGTTCATTCCACATACACAACTTCTATTACCTTTAGACTGGCCCACTTCTTTCAGTATATTATGTCTCCAAGTTATTTTTTCACTATATTTTGTTTTTCCTTAACTATTTTTTTTTTAATATTTTGAACTTCTTTAACGTATTGCTATACCTGCCAGGAAACCAGCTATGTTTATTCTTCTCTGCCAGATTATTTTCCCTTGAAATACAGAGATTATTCTCGTCTTGCTGAGCATGCTATGAGAGTAGAACTTTAATAAATACTTAAGGACCATTGAAGAATATTACTTAACCTCTCAGGTTTTTTCTTCACCTATAAAATACGGATAATAGAGGTAATAAATATTTTTAATATTAAAATGAGGTAACTAGTACATATAAATATTGTGCATATGATAAGCAATCAAAAACTGAAAATTGTCTTATCTGTATGCTTTTTGCTAAGACTCAGAATCATGGAAAAGGCAAAAATCTGTTGATGCATTGCACACTGCAATAATCGAAGTCCCTCAATTCCATGTGGCTTTGTGACCAATCTCACAGAGAGCTCATCTAAAGAGTAAGCTGAAGAACTTAGTATTCTCCCAACTTGATTTCTTAAAAATGTTTTCCAACCACCTAAATCAATTTTATGTTTAAAAATAGGTTGTACTTATGTATACATCATTGTTTCCAAATATCCATATGGATTATTTATAAATATAAATGACTAGAAAATGATTGTGCTCATGTAATTAATCCCACACTAATTAAATTATGTCATGATATTTACAATCTGCGAGGAAAAACATGGGGAGAAAAAAGAGCTACTTAAGAGAATTAAACAGGATACAGAAAGAAATTCTTATTTCTGTCCATGAGGAAACTTCTTTCCAGCTCCAACTCCTCTCTGAATATTAATCTTCCTAAAAAAAAATGTAATATCAAATCCTCTCTCCTCTGAGCAATTAAAGGTCCAGGAGCAAAATCCAAAGAGCTAGAAAATCATGTCAGCAGACAAAAAAGAAACCATTGAAGATAATAAGTAATTAGGCCTGACATTTTACAGAACATAATTGAGAGATGATACCTCTTTAAAAGCTCACATTGATTAAAAATCACTATTTAAAGTGAACTTAGTGACCCCACATAAGCAGAGACCAGGAATATTCTATAAACAGTGAAAATAGCCCTCAACCAAGAAAGAGATTCTGCTGCAGAGCCATGTAGAAAATGCTGCTGAGTGACAGACAAAAGTAAAAGCAGAACTTACAGTGAAAATGAAAGTATTGGAATACATGAGTCTCCTAGCCAACCCTGTGCTACTGGTATCCTAGGTTTCTTAATAAGAATGGCTCTTAAATCAGAAATAGATCATATACCAACTATATTACATTATAAGTATGTATTCTTAGGTTTGCTGTATGATTTACCTCTACAGGTCTGTACTCGTGTGTGTAAGCTTGTTCTCAATTAGTTCTTTTATCCTTCTAATTAAATTCTTTTTTGTTTAGTTTTGGTTTGGTTTGGTTTTGGTTTTTGCAGCAGGGTCTCATTAGGCAGCAGACTGCCTTTGAACTCTGTGTAGCTTAGGCTGGCCTCGAACTTGTAGCAGTCCTCCTGCCTCAGCTTCTCCAGTGCTAGAATTACAGGCATACACCTCCATACTAGGCTCACCTTTATTAAATTCTGAAATAAACCCATTCAGATGTTATATCCTAAAAGTGGATACGTCTATAATACGTCAGCATTATAGACAAGTTTCAGAACCTAGTGACTGGGCTTGGTGGTTTACAGAAGATGGAGGCAGAAGGATCCCAAGTTCAAGTCTGTCTTGGGTAAGCTGGCAAGAATCTATCTCAAAATTGAAAACAAACCAACAAAAAATAAGACTGGGATGGAGGATGTACTTCAATGGTAGATGCTTGCCTGGCATATGGAAAGACCTTCATTCAATCTCTAGTAGTACACACTCCTCAAAGCATAGTTTAATAATCCACTGGAACAAAACCTGGCTAATAATATCATCAGGAATTCAATATTACTTAATAAGATTTACTTATCTCTAGGCATTCATATAATTAAGTTTACATATGGAAAATGTGGGGAAGGATATGAGACAATTATGATATTTGTATAGCTCTATGTTCAATGTCTTTCTCACCCACTTTCTCTAATTTATCCTACATATTATTGACAGATCCAATTTAATTAAATGCATACTTGTGTAATAAATGTATATGAGGCTGCATATTGACACATTAGCTATGATAATGAACAAGGAAAACACCATGTGGGTCCTCAATTTCTGAGAAGTCACTGGGTAAACAAATGAAGGAACTGGAGACTATCTTATGTATACCATTATATATGAAAGTGTGAGAAGTGCTGAGGGAAATCCGTAGGCAGGTCACCTAAAACTCACTATTGGAGGCAGAGAAGGCATCATTTTCCAAATGTGGCAGATAATATGGTGAAGTATGCACTACAGTGTCCTGAAGAAGTGAAAGATAGGGCCGGCCACATAGCTTAGTGGATTAAAGCACCTGCAAACAGGCTCAGGGGCCAGGGGTTCAATTCCCAGGCGTGCCCTGCAGCCCCACCCCCAGGGTGCACTGAGACCGCAATTGAGACTGGGCGTGGTGGCACGGGCTTGTAATCCCAGCTCTTGGGAGGCTGTAAACATTCCCACTTCCAAACTGGGATGTAACTCCCCTGTGAAGGGAACCTCAGACCACAGTACGGATCAGAGAAGGTGATACGTGAGAACAGAAACCTCGTCCCTGTCATGGGAGTAATGAAGCAAAGAGATGATGGTAGACAGAGGGACGTTACTGCAGGGAAGAAGCAAATTGGACCAAGGACAGAGAGGTCTAAGAGTTGGAAAAAATAAAACCTAGTGAACGAATTTACGTGTTTTGGATGACAACAACTCTGGGAGTTGAACACAGTGCAGACTTGCTTGAGCAACTCAGTGTAGCGCTGCTGTTCCTTGGGTTGGGGGAAAGGGGTTGGTGAGACAAAAGGAAAGACTACAACTTGCATCTGTGCCACAACACATTGATATTTGCGATAACTGAGTATGAAAGATGTAGACTCGTAAGCACATACCTCAGGGGGACAATAGGTAAAAGCGTTGGGAACTTACAAAGGTTGTTACAATCTATATGTTTGTAAGAGTTCGAATTACTTCTTTTATCCTTCCTTTCCCATTTGTATTTCCACTTTTGTACTTATTCCTGCCCAAGGACCTTAGTCTATTAATTATATGTTACTCTGTGTCTTCAGCATTCTTCTTTGCTGCTTCCTTTGTTGGTAATAATTTATATACAGCAGAACCTCTCTCATTTAACAAGTAAGCAAATAAGGAAAGCTCATCCACCACCGTCTATCTTGTCTTTTTAACAGAATTCCTTACCCTTTTCTTCCCAGTATTTTCTAAAACATGGCTTCTATCCTTCACTCCCATTTAGGTTACCATTAGTTTACTATAATTACTGTCTATCCCTCCACCAATCATACTGCTGTCTTGGCTATGACAGCCAACTTTTCATAGTGCTCACCCTAGGGGGCCTCTCAGCACCACTCAACACCATTTACCACTCCTACCTTCTGAAAGTCCTCACCAGACTCAGCAGCCATCTTTCACCCGGTTACTGCTCCTAGGTCCTCTTTACAGGGTCATCACCCTCCTCTCAAAGATGGCCTCACTACCCTTACATTACCCACATCTCCATCTGATGCCACCTACTCCTGCTGACTATGATTGTGTATTGATGATTTCCAAGTCTTTGTCTCTGAAACAGACCTCTGATTAGGCACTGTCTCTTCTTGCAACTCTCCATAATGTTGCAAATCTAACTTACTTGCTGAATATAGCTCAGCCCACCATGAGAGAAGGCGCCTGTTCTTCACTGGCTCCTGTTTCCTAATCTAGAATGTTCTACCCCCTTAATCTATCACTTCATATTACATCATTCTTTATAAACAAGTACAGAACTTATTTTTTTAATAAACATTTCTCTAATCACCCCTTCCTCTGGATTCTCATCATATCCCTATAGCACTCCAGAGCATAGGAAGTGTGAACAGATTTTATCTTGAAAGGAAATCTGAATTACAGTAAAGTTGACTTGGAGTTTTATGTCAAGGAGATTCACTTCTGCCCAAGAGCAGACACAGTGGGAAAGTGTGTTAATTGATTATCAGTGTCTCCTGAGAGCACAGAGAGAGAAGAGGCAGCCTCAGGTCTCATATCTGCCACCCATGATACAACTTTTAAAATATACTACTTTGGATTTTTTTTATCTTGATTACAAATGACTTGTCCCTAAAACAAGATTTTAAACCAGGAGAAGGCAAAGACTGGGTGCTCTTCTCTTCCACAATCCCATGCCAAAAGCCAATCATCAATAAATATTTGAGAGGAGAAGGAGCTACTCATGGAACAAATTTTAAAATTATATGCAAAATTGGTGGACAGAAAAAGTGAGTTTTCTGCAAAAAGAAATCAGTGTCTTGTTACCTAATCTCTCAAGATGTATTCTAAAATTGAACCACTTTACTTTCTGCAAACCCAGATGGGATTACAATATTTTTTAGAGAACACATTTTTCATTTGAATCTTGTACAATATCTTCTTTTAAAATTCTATTGATCTTGGGCTGGTGAAAAAGCTTAGTGGCATAAGTGCTTGCCTGATAAATGCAAGGTCCTGAGTTCAATCCCCAGCACCAAAAAACAAAAACAAAGAAAACACAATAAAATTTTATCAGTCTTAAATCATGTTCTTTCGATGAAATAACACACAAAATTATGACCTTCGTTAAACCCAAAGTCAAGCCCTACTCTTAAATATTCCAATTTATTTTTCACTTTTGTAAAATGATTGCTTTATAAAATGATAAATAGATACTATGAGTGAATTTTTCTTTCAAGTGATCTAAAATAAAATTACAAACTGAAAAAATCCCAATTTAAATGTAACTTCTATTAATTGCCTTTATAGTATTCATGGAAGTATTTACTTGACTAAAATAGGAAGATAGCAAAATTAAATATAAAAATAAATTTTATGGTAGAAATGATAATGTTTAAGCATCTGATTTATCACTATCTCGAATTTTAAATGTCAAGATAATTTTTATGGTAGAAATGGCAATGTTTAAGTGTCACATCTATCATACTGAGTGGAGTCTTATAAGTTGTTTTCTTCCCCTTTCTTGCCATTTTATGGTTAAATAGTAATGGTCTAACAGAAGAATTCTTAACATAATGCATAACACATTGTTATATAAGTAATACACATTGTCATCCATTTATAGTGCAATAGATAGTGTTTGAAAAAATATTAAAGAAGGAAACTGAATCATTTACTTTCAAAAGATGTTCATAAATAAAATAGCATGGTTTAAAATTATATTCTAGGGGAGCCTGGCCCTAGCTCATTTCTTTAAGTGGCTGCTTCCACAAAGCTGTCAGCCTCAGGTTGCTG
>NDGM011187870.1:0-13309 GCA_002564305.1 Octomys mimax
TGAAAAAAAAATGAACATGGTACTAGGAAAACTGCAGATCTTTAAAATACGAAGGCCCAAATAATTCTGTCAATAATCAGACTCTGGAGGTAGAGGAGCAAGATGACTTCTGCACCGAACTCACCAGTGGGTAGAGGTGGCACCCTCAATGCTGTCTGTTGCCATATTAGATCTCGTTCAGGAAGAGTCACCACCAAACCTGGAGCCTTAATTATTCTTCAGTAAATCCACCTGCTGCAGGTAATGGAAACCAAGTCTGATCCCAGTAGAACATTAGGTATTGGAGAAATGATAGGGCAGGCTACCTGCAGAAGATGGCACTGACGCAGTTTGTTGTAGGGGACCAGCAGAGCACTACGCAAGAATGAATGCTTGAGCCGGCCACCGAGACTGGGCACAGTGGTGCACGCCTGTAATCCCAGTGCTGGGGAAGCTGAAAATAGGAGGATCAGTGTGATTCTGATCTGCATAGTGAGACCCTGTGCCAAATACATTGAAAAAAAAATGAATGAATGCTAATAAAAAAGAGATATCTGCCATAACTTGAGGTCTGATAAATGAGCAAAAACCTGTCTTAAGAGATCTTAGATAAATAGATAGATAGATAGATAGATAGATAGATAGATAGATAGATAGATAAATGGTGGTGGAGGTGGCAGTAGAGGTGGAGGTGGAGATGGAGATGGAGACAGACAGAGACAGAGACAGAGACAGAGACAGAGACAGAGACAGACAGATGTTTGCACACCAGTCAATAAATGCACTGTCTTACTAAAAACCAACATGAGATCAAGGAACTAGGAGTAAAAGGCATATCACAACTAGTATAATATTTCAAATTCTCATCCATAAGCAATGCAAACATACCTACTATGCCCTAAAGTCCAGTAAATACTTAGAAGTAGTGAGTCTGTAAAAAGTGAGAGTTGTAGCTCCTACCCTACTCCCTCAATTTCTAAGTTTATTTGAAGTCTAGCAAAGAATTATTCAAGGACTATTGTTTCTCTTTCTTTGCCCTTCACCTGCATCCCACCACCTTCTATCTCTACAGAGAAAAACTGACAATATTGGAAAAGAAAACTGTGTTTGGGAGTTGGCCACTTATATATTAAAGTGAAAGAAAAGAAAACCTACATCCAACCTGTTGTATGCACAGACAGAAGCCAGAGTAATCAGATAGCTCAGTGAACTAAAGTGCCTTTTTAGGCAAGCTCATGGATCAGGTTTCTCTCCCTGGTGTGCCATACCGGCCCTGCCCCAGGGGCACACTGAGACAGTGATTGAGACTGGGCATGGTGGCTTTCACCTGTAACCCCAGCACTTGGGATGCTGAAAAACAGGAAGGATCACTACAGGTCCCATCTGTGGAGTGAGACCCTGTAGCCTCTGTACTAAATACATTAAAAAGAAGAAAAAAATCAGAGAAAGCATGGCATCAGCACCATGGTCCTACAGAACTAGTGACCTTCCTGACAGTAATAAGCTGTGCCTGCTAGTAACAAACAAAACTCTCTGAGTAGAAACTCTGTAGGCATTTGCTGTTTGATTCCAAACCCACAGAAAAAGTCCATGGTACACCTTGGTATACCTTGCTTGTAAAACTAAAGACCATAGTGTATAAAAATAAAGACCATAGTATGCCTGGCTTGTAAAATTAATAATGACGTGTGATCTGATTTTTCTGTAAAACAAATTAAAAGTCTTGTGCACCAAGCAAATTCATCTCAGAATTTTAAAATACATAGCTGAATGTCTTTGCTCAGTTGTGCAAGTTCTCCTGTCTAATCTGTCATTTCAGACTCTAATTTCTCTCACAACTTCTCCACCATCACTATAATGATAGTAACAGTTAATAAATATGCAACATTCACAACATGTGAGACATTTCGCTGAACATTTTACATGATTTATCTCAATGAATACAACAAGCCTATTAGCAAAGTACTATTTTTATTTTGACTTTAACAGATAAAAATAAGCCGGCCAAAATAACGAAGAATTTCCTCAAGGTTCCACAGATAATAAATGCCAATTTATACATGACACCTAGTCTTTCTTAGGCCAGAACCTACACTCTCATCATTATACTCCAAATAAACCACCTCATCTCTTTGAAGACAATAATGCAATTTCTTAAGTGTCTCATGAATTCATCACTTCCTTTACAGTGGAAAAAAAAAAAAACCCTCAGCACTTACAACTTAAAGGAAGAAACGTTTAATTTGGCTCACAAGTTCAGTGGGTTCAGTCCATGGTCAGACAGCCCCAACCAGAAACTAGATGATGGAAACGTTGAGCAGGGGAAATCTGCTTAGGAAGCAGATGGGGGACAGGATTTAGGGCCAAGAATGTCCCCTTCCAAGGCATGCCCTAGGAAGCCTCTATTTCTGACCAAGCCACACATCTGAATGTTACAGGCTGGGGGGCTATTTTAGATCTAAGCCACCCATTCCGACCCCTAGTCCGTCGAAGGCTCAGGTCCATCACATTATATAAAACGTAAAGTATAAAATGATTCAGTCGTGGCTCACATCAAAGCTATTCAAAGTGTTATTTATTATTTACTGATTATTGGACAGTATTTATTTTGTTTCTTTCTAAGCATCAGCAACATCCTAACAGATCCAGCATCACTAGTAAATCCAAGTCCACAGTCTCCTCTGAGAGTGAACGCCAATTCTTCTTTGTAAGCCCTCATAAAATGAAAAAGAGAGTTAAAAACTCTCAACAAAATGGCACACAGGAGATATTCCCATTCCAACATGGAACACATATTAACCCTGTACCACATGGGGAAGTTTAGATGAGAAATGAGCTCTAAAGGACAAGGGTAGCCTTGCCTCTGTGGCCTAACTAGTTGCAGCCTATATGACTATATGCTTTTGGGGCAAACTCCACTCACGGCTTACAGCTTTCCTCTAAGTTTAGGGCAACTCCTGTTTCCTGGGATTTCACTACACCTTCAGCTTCACGTTCACAGCTTTATACACTCTTCTTCATGGGCTTTGGGCAGAGTCTATGCATGCGTCACACGCGTTTCCTGCCTTCAAAAGCCTTCAGCAACCTGTAGTGAAGCCTCCATCGTTCCATAACTTTTCCAATGTGTGTGCCTAGAAAACCAGCAACACGTGTCTGGCACCAAGTTAGGGTGCGAGTTTAACCAGTAGCTGTGTTCCCTTGGGCCATGGCTTCAGTGGTTTCTCAGTGCTTCTTGGCTGAAGTCTGTGATACACTTCTCTTGGTAGCCCTGACGAGGCAGACATGCCAGAGACTCTCTTCCCAACTAAAATATTTCTGATTTTGCACCCTGAGCCTCTGATGTTCCCTACACACCTTTTCTCTTGTCTCTGTACAAAATACTTAGCTTACTTTTTTTTTTTACTGCTAATCATTTTAACAACTGTTTTCCTTTCCCCAATTTTGCCCTTGCATATTCTCTAAGAAACCAGAAACTTTCAAATCACTCAGGTTTTCACATTTGCTCTTTATACACATTTTAATTGTAGATGTGTATAAAAGCAGCTACCAGCCTTACCATAGCCTAAATGTTGAGCTGCCTTGAAATTTCCTTCGCTGGATTAATCTACCACCTCTTAGGACCTGAGAAAGGGTAGAAAAATGTTCTGCCAGAGCAAAACACACAGAGCATCTAGTCCAGTTTCTCGTACACTCTGTTTTTGACTGAAAAGTTCTGAGCTTGGCCTTTACTCTTCTCATTCCAGTCAGGGTTCTGGTCTTCCAAGTCCCATTGAGAAGATTCCATTAGGCTCTGCTTCTAGCATTCTAAGTTCTCTGTAATACCACCTCCAAATATTTCCTCATTTTGTAAACGAGTTCCAAAAGCTTTTGAACCACTTGGTTATGTATGCTCCTAGCAATGATCTCTCGCCTGATGCCAGTCTTTAGTTTTTTGTTTGTTTGTTTGTTTGTTTGAGGGGTTTTTGTCTTTTTTTTAAATTTAGGTCAAGGTCTACAGGGTCTACTGGGTCTCCCTGTGTAGATCAGACTCATAGTGATCCTCCTGATTATAGCCAAGTTCTGGGATTACAGGTGTATGCCACTATACCTATTTTCAATTGACATGTCAGCGAGCACCAGGGGCAGGGCTGGCATGGTTTTTAGTATTAATCATTTTTCTTATCATTGGAAAACAATACCTGACACCAGAAAATTAGTGGAGGTGAGGTTTATTTTTGCACACAGTTTAGTGGCTTCAGTCATGGCTCACATCACAGCTGTTTAAAGAGTTACTTATTATTTGACAGTTTTTATCTGTCCTGTCCTTCTTTTCAATTAATCATAATGTGCAAAAATAAATATATTTTTCTGGAATGCTTTATGACAACATCTTGCCTGGTTGCCTGTGTGGACTGTGACAATCTGTGCCTCATCCAAGCCACACAAAATTCCACTCTCTTCTTCTCTGGTTTTGCATTCCTGCTATTGATTGCTTCTTTAGGTACAATTTGCTTCTAAACTCTCTGTTTTGGGCTTTTCCCTCCAAATCAATAGTCAAATTTTTCCTAAATGGCATTTGTTCTCTCCCCACACTCACTGTGCCTAACTTGTCCTTTCCCCCAGGGAAGAAAAAAAATCTCACAGTGACCCGTTAGGAGATTCTACCAGATTTTATTCCGAACTGTATACATTTCCTCTTGCTTCAGTTACTGGCCATAATATATGGAGATACCACACAGCAAATGTCAAATCTCTGAAGACGCTGCCAGCATTTCAGGTCATTTTCAGTGTACAGTTAAGGCAAGCAAAACAGGCAGCCAATTACAGTGGGCCAATTATAGGTCCCTGGACAAGGATGGGCTAGAATCATGTTTATGACAGCATGAGGTAAAAGATTTAATGAGAAGCAAGAAAACCAGTCAGCGTTCTATTTCCTGGCTTTCCCTGGCTCAAGAGCTACTGCCTCACTCCGTGTTTTCCATCGCTGTAAGGCAGGGCTTTTAATGGTCTGGCTGCCACTCCCCAGGGAAGAACCACTGAGGCAGACCTGGAGTCTGTTTTCCAGCTAATAAGGTCAGAACGTGAATGCCCAAACCTAAGTGGAATAATAATATATAGTCGCTCGGGGTGAGAGAATTCAATTCCCATAATTCACATCATTAAACAATAATAATAGTGCCAGCACCCTCTGGTCGAATAATATCTCTGATTCCTCAAAGAAGGTGAAAAGCAATAATTGGCAATAAGGGCTTTGGTTCCCACTACTAGATATTTACTCTGTAGGGTGCTATTGGAAGTTTTGTCCAAAGCTCTACATGGGAGCGGCAGCCCCTGACTGATAAAGTTAATATATCTATTTGCTTCATTAAGCTAACATAATTTTTCTTTTAAAAATTCTGATTAATGAAAGAGCTAATTGATATTCCCTGCTGCGTCTGTCTCTGCTCATATGCTTTCTTTAAATGAATACACACAATAGCCTGTGTTCACAGTACTGTGGCTATTGGTTCAACTAAGTGTAGGATTGCATACTTCTGTGCTTGGCGTATGTTCTTCTTGGATACACATTCCTGTTTTCTGAACCTGACAAACGCCAAACTCTTTGACCGTTCTTCAGGAGCCAAAATGACTGTAACCCCTCTGCGAGTTCTTCTCTACTCATGTAGACCCCATTGTGTCTTCCGGTTTAGACTTACACACAGTGACACTAAAATCTCCTCTTTTACAGTCTTACAAAACCCTATTCATAGCCCCACATGACTACAGCTTCTTTGAGTTTCATCAGCCTCTGGTTCTCAGCATAGGAACCAAAGAACAGAGCACATACTGTATACTGCCAACGAGCAATATTTATCACCATTTCTTCAAAATCTGTACTCTAATAACATTGCCAAAACTAGAAGTAATCCACTAACAAAAGATGGTATCTTTACTACTCTACAAGGATGTAATATGAAAGATGTCCCCTTATTTTAAAATTGGTATCAGTGTAAAAGTGAGTCTTCTCACCATATGGAAGTAGCGGGATAGATATTTTATATGCCAAAAAGAACAAAAACACAAGACACATATACTTCTTTCAGTATCCGCTGTGCTATTGATTTGCGAGCATATCATATTGTTACTCTAAAAAGTAGATCATTGCTTTGCAGAATCTCTCTAACACTGAAAAGGTTGTATGGATCCTTGGAAGCCCACCCTCAAGGGCACCACTAAGGCCATTTGAGGTAGGCAGGAGATCACTTTGGGGAAGTTTCCGTGTGGAGCAAAACTTCATGTGCACAATATAGCCCGTTTGAATTGACCAGACAAATTCATGTTAGGCCAAAAGCTAGAAACCCAAGTTACCAAGGTATATTAACAACAACCCGGTATCTTTTTAGTGCCTGTGATGCTCACATTGCCTATCCTAGACAGGGGGCATTTCTTTTTTTTTTTTTTTTCTTTCTTCTTCCAATTTTACATTCACATATGTGGTAATATGAATAACTGGTTTGAAGGCAATAATACGTACTGTACTACATACTATGAAATTCAGATTACTTTGTTAAGTGAAATTCTGTATTACTTGTGATTTTTTCTGTTCTAATTCTAATTTGTACTCTCTTTAAAAAATGAAAGAAAATAAAAAAAAAATATTTAGGGGATGTCCTATTTAAGGAAAATCCAAACAGTAGGACCTTTCAGGCATTTCAGATACACACACACACACACACAAAAGTCTGTATTCATATCAGTGATGTCCATCTCTCTATTGTGTTTTTTGTTTATTTACTACAACCGCTGTATTAGTTATTTTAAAGCAGCTTAAGACTTAGTATGTTAAAACAGCAAGCTTTTATTATTGAATCGCACAGATTTCTAGGTCGACTGGGTGGTTCTGCTGATCTAAGTAAGGCTCACGCAGTCCTGGCTGGGCTTGCTTTTATGTCTGGTTACTAGCAGGGTGGCTGAAGGCTGCCGTGTCCTTAGTGATCTCACTCATGTCTAGTAATTGACAGGCGGAGAACCAGGTGATACGCAGAACTGAGCCATATGCCTGTCCTTCTCCAGCAGGCTAGCCTGGGCTGGCTCACACGGCTGGATCCCACGGCTGGATCCCAAGACAAGCATGGGAAGCAAGCGAATGTGCTGAAGCTCAGGTTTAGAAGAGGCACGCAGCTAAAATGATTAATTTGGAAGCAATTAGTTGGAGGGGCATGCAGGAGCCTAGATACCTATAAGCAAAGCAAAACACAACTCAGTGTAAACATAAAACAAAGCTTCAGTCTAACCAATCGGAAGCTTTCAACTAAGCACTAATTAGGAACATTCTGCCTAGCTTTTGCAAATAAGGCCAGGGATCTACTTTAACCAAATAAATATTTTCTTTGTTCTGCTTCTGTTCTTCACCCTACAAAGTTCTGCCTCTTTGCTCTTTGACTTAGCTCCCAACTACTTGTGATCTGCAGCACCCCATTCATGGTGCCTTGTCTGCTTAAACTCTATCAAATGTTAATGTGACTTAAATAATCTTTTAATGATACAATGACTTCTGTTGCATTTTGTTAAGCAAAGGAAATGACAGATTCAGCTTAAACTCAAGGTCACATATCTTAAAGAAGAGACAAAATCACATTGTGAACAGCATGGATAGACTCTTGAACAGTGCTGGGTATATTTGCAATCTACTATAGTTTCTACCTCCTCTTGACATACTCTTTGTTTAGAAGTATTAATATTGAGCCAAGGTCAAGTTTCTTCCAGCCTGCTGTCCTTGCTCCTACTATCCCTACATAGTCTGGGACTATCAGAGACATCCTGGTTACAGTGATGCATTCTTTCTCAGGGATATCGATTTGTTGCTGACTCATGGTTAGCACTTTTGTGGTCACAATTAATGAGGGTAGATGGTGCATCTGGGCAGAGAAGGAAGATGACTTCCCCCTAAATGTTGGGGAAAGAATCTAGTAAATGTGAATTAGTTACTCATTTTTAACTCTTTGGCTTCATGTCCTCCTATCTACTGAAACTTTGGATTATCAGGAGACAACGGCTGTTTCTCGCAAAATATTCTGCTGAAATTACTTTGCCAAAACTTTGGGGGTTGGCCAAATAGCTCAGCAGGTTAAAGAGCCCACAAGCAGGCACAAGGGCCAGGGTTCAATCCCTGGGCCTGATGTGCTGGCCCCACCCTCCAGACACTCTGGGAGGGCAATTGAGACAGCGTGGCGGAGGCTGTAAACAGGTGGATCACTATGAGTCTGATCTAGTTAGTAGTGACACCTTGAACACCCTTAGACACTTGTCTAAAATCAAAAAAGAAAGAAAAAACCTTTGTTATCTGTAATAAGGGAGTTTGAGTAGCTTTAACCGGATCTGTGACAGATACAAAGTAGCATCCCTGAAACTACAGACTCATTCAAATGCTGAACATGTCTGAACTGGCTGAAGCTTAAACCTGAGGGGGGAAAAGATCTGTTTTCATGGAGTTGACACCTTTGTGTTCAGACCCCACTTGCAAGCAAGAATACAAGCTACATACTCTAACATCATTGTTTTTTTTCTTTTCTTGTCCTTTTATTTGTGATACCAGGGATCAAACTCAGGACCTTGAGCTTGCCAGGCAAGCACTTTTTCCACTGAGCTATCTCCCTGACCCTACTTTAACTTTCCTGCTGTTGTCTATTCTGCTTTCCAAGTTAATGGGTTTCTATTAATACTCTACAGATTAGCTTAAATTTTACTTAGAATCTCAATATACCCAGATAACTTTTTTTTTTTTTTCAGTATCAGAGATTGAACTCATGGTCTTGCGCTTGCTGGTCAAGAGCTTATTCTACTGAGCTATCTCTCCCCAGCCCATAATTTTAAATTCCTGTAATATACTACTTGTCAAGAACTGGGATACTTAGGATTAGATGTGTGAAAATACACTCTGCAACACCACTGGTTGGAGGCTGAGGGAGACAGATGTCTTGCAGGTTACATCAACCTGCATTGAGTAGTACTACAGTTTACTGTGGAGAGAAAAATCCATGAGACATACTTCAGAATCAGAATGCAGTAATAATATAGAATTTTCTGCAACTGGGCAATTGAAGGAATCAAGCCTCAAGTCCAAAGGTTATTTTTTTTTCTCAACAGGTAATTGGAAATCAGTATACATGTACAGCCACAAAATCTTTGGCTCAAGTAGATCAAGGCTAAGATGATCTCAGTGGTAGGATGCCAAGGAAAGTGCACAAGTGGAAGAAAGGGGCTGTATTACTCAACCAATGTTTCACCTGTAGCCAGTTCTAATAATAGTACAACACAGAATCACTGAAGGGAGGAAGTGGGGAGAGAGAGGCTGAAGGTATCACTTTTGAAAGCTGCAGTTCTTCAGGAAAGAAAAGCACTATATAGGTAATTCCCCTGGTGGATCCCTTCTACCCTATATGTTCTGATAAAGAAGATATTTTGAACCCTGAATATGAGGCACTGGTTTCAGGGGAGGTGCTTATGAATTTACTGCAAGCAGAAGCTTCATACTGAAAGGAATGCCTTGCAAGCTGTAATGGTGCTGGAGTGCTCAAAGCCCACGTCATGGACAATCTTCAAGGTCACACAAGATTAGAGGAAGAGCAGTCAGATGACATAGTCGTAAGTGATTTGACCAGAAAAGAAGAGCAGTCTACTGCCAGCAAAATCACACTCTGCATTTGCATAGCATTTTAAGAAGTTTTCTGCCCAGTGTTCACAGCTTTCAGTTTATTTTATCTGAAACACCTTACCTTGTGCCCAGCTCAGACTAAGCTGTGCAAGATTCACAGCATTTTGTGCAGGAGGAAGCAAAGGTAAGGAGACAGAAAGTGCTTTGTTCAGTGTCACCTTAGTAATCAGAAACAAATCGGAACTAGAACATCTCCAGGTCTCTGCTTCATACAGTCATTATTATTTTAAGGTGCCTGTGAATTTGACAGACATGCTTGGTAATAGCCCAATAGGGTGAGCTCCTAATTACTTCTCAGGGCAGGGACACCTGCACTCTCACTAGCTGGCCTGTCCTTCCCTCTGTTCAACTCCTGGTTAAGTTCAATCCTCTTCTCTCCTCATCAAAGCCGGTTAATAGATGGTGGGGCAATGGGACAGGAATTTGCTCTTGGCATCTCCTGATTTATTATCTCAAATTCTAAAATTAGCTTAGATTGGCATTGAAAAAGCAAAGAAGAACAATCAATATTAAAGTTGGCCATCTGCTCTGATTTCTGGTCATGCTAAGCCTGGTGGTCATCAATGGATAATGGTGAGCACAAGCAGCCCTGTGGGGTAAACATAAGCCTTGGGGTTGCACAGACCCCATTCAACTTGGGAACATATCCACCTTCTCACCATGACCTTGAGCAAGTTATTCAACCTCTTCTAGCCTCCATTTGTTTAATTGAAAAATATGTACTGGAACCCTCCATTTCATGAGGCTCTTGGGAATATTAAATAACACACAACGGTAGATAGCCTCCCCTCCCCCAAAACATAACAATTATTACTTCCTGGATGAAAAGTCAGTTGTAAAAATATGCAAGATAATATACAGGTTAACATAGTATCTTAGTTCAGGCTGTTAAAAAGTAAAACAAAGTAGACAGACTATAAAAATAAAAATGTAATCCTTTAGGGTTCTGTCGTCTGGAAGTCTAAGGTCAGTGTGTCCGTGCGGCTTGGTGAGGACCATCTTCCCATTTGCTGACCTCCGTCTTCTCATTGTGTCCTCAAGTGGGAGAAAGAAGTGAAAAAGTTCTCTGAGGTCATTTTTGCAAAGGCATTTTTCACTTAAAAGAGTTCTATTTCTATGACCTAATTATTTCCCAGAAGGCCCATTGCCTGATACCGACGCAGGTTCAGTTAGGATTTGAACATATATATTTTACAGAAACAAAAGCCTTCCATCCATTACAAAAAAGTTATTATTTTCTATCATTTAAATACATTCAGAAATATAGTAGCTGAGTGTTTCCAAACTGGAAATAAATATTAATTATCTGTCTTGTTAACTACAAACATAATGTTCCAAGGTGAGATTAATGAAGATATGATACAGTAAAGAAGGAACACATTTCTTCTTTGCTCCAGTTTATACATTTGTTATGTGATGGTCTTTTTGATGTGTCAACTTGACCAGACCACATCGCCTCAGTAATTGAATCCAATATTAATTTTATGCTGCTGAGGTGGTATTTTGTGGGTGTGACAAAGTGTACAATAAGCTTACTTTAAGTAAAGGAAATTAACCTAGATTATCTAAGATACTCCTACATTTAATAGATTGCACAACATTAAAAGCAGAGATGAGGCTTTCCAAAGGAGGACAAAATTCTGCCTTGAAAGTATTTTTTTTTTTTTTGGCTGGCTCAGACTGCCTTAAGTGTGGGTCTGGTAAGGCACTTGGGAGCTGGGATTGAACTGTGGTCCCCTGAGTCTGCCTGGGTTTGCCCATTCAGGTAGTTAAACAACTGAGCTAACCCACAAACCCCCAGAAATTCTGCTTTGGGACTGCAGTGTTAGCTCCCGCTTGAGAGTTCCAACTTGGCCTTGCTAGGGGTCTGCCCTATGGGTTTCAGGTGTGCTGGGAAATTCCTTGTATACATGCACACTGTAACATGCATACATGCATTTACTTGTGCACACATGTTTGGATTGGCAGATGTCTACGTGTATATGTGTATAAATGCACAAATCAAGAAAGCCATTCTTCTCTCGTGTCACCTTGACTTTCATAGCAAATGTGCATGCTTGTATTTATTTTATATAAAATATCTTCTTTTGTATAAGCACGCATACATATGTCTGTATATATGGACATGACTATGTTGTGTGTGTGTGTGTGTGTGTGTGTGTTTCTCCTTGAACTACGTCACTTTGCTCTTTTAAGGTTAAAAGAGATTGTCATGGGAAGTATATCACACTTTTCTTGTTCCTGTTGTGCTAAGGGATCTCAGCCTATCTTAACTGACAAGTACTGGAAAATATGAAGATTTAATGAGCCCAGTGATTAAGCATGCCCAGGGCCTTAATTCCTTCATAGCTCACATAACAAAGTTGGGATCCATAAGAATTTTATGTCTTGCTGTTTCTTAGTTACTGGAAACCCTGACAAGAATTGGGGAAATATATCTCTGGCCTTCCCTGAATGCCCCTCTCTTCCCACACACTGCGTGTCCTCGTATCTCAGTGTCCCATTGATCCAGGCCAGAACTTCAGTAAGCCTTAGGCAATGTTACCAATAAAAATGTTGCAAACAACTATCCCTTTGCCAATCTGAAGCTTCAGGAAAGAAAACATCCAACTAATGGAGCCTTATGCCTTTCATTCCCAGACAAACACAATCAGTACTAGCAGGGTTGAGAATATAATCTCTCTTGCAGTTTCCAATCTTCCAGACATTCTCATTGCTCCTAGAATTATTTCCAGTATAATACAGCACAGGGGCTGCAAGTCTGCTTTAATTCAAACTGAAACTATTTCCCCTGTCCAGACAAAGCAGCAAAACTTTGCTTTGTGCACTTTTCAGCTGAAACGTAGCTTCCTATTATGTGCACAAGTAGGTCACAATCAATCTTCCTTTGCAAAGCTGTGATGGGGCTCTGCAAGTCCTAATGAACTGGCAAGGCCAATTAAGCACCGCATAGAATATCCATAGCCAACTAATCCAACAAAGGGCAGATGGATGCATTAATACTGGCTTTTGTAGCTGAAGATTACCAGGAAACGGGACTTTCCTTCTTTTCCTGTCCTGAGGGAAGTGGTTGCTCAGTTTTACCAAATGAGTGTCTTTTCTCCCTCTGTTAGCCAACTAGTTGCAACTAACATTGACAACATAGCATATGTGTCCATACGTGTTATATGCTATGCCAGTCAGTTTTGTATAAATAATATCATTTAATCATCAGAATAATAACAGATCATAAAGTTCACAACAATAAGTAAACATAGTTTGGCACTTAGAAGCTCAGCAAATCAGGCAACAAAAAAGCACTGACAGAGCTGAGATCCAAAATACTTTTTTGTTTGTTTGCTTGTTTTTTGTATTTTAGAGAAGGGTCTACAGGTTGTTCAGGGTCTCACTCCTAGTGATCCTCCTGTTTACAGCCTTCCAAGAGCTGGGATTACAGGTGCGCGCCACCACGCCCAGTCTCAATTGCCATCTCAGTGTGCCCTGATTGAGCCCCTGGTCCCTGTGCCTGCTTGCAGGTACTTTAATCTGCTGAGCTATTCGGCTGGCCTTAACTTTTTTTTTTTTTTTTTTTTTTTGCTAGCTCAGATTGCCTTCAGGGCAGGTCTGGTAAGGCATGAGGATCTGGGGATCGAACCACAGCATCCTGAGCCTGACTGC
>NDGM011187876.1:0-14597 GCA_002564305.1 Octomys mimax
TATAGTTACATTCTCTTAATGAATAGAGGGATTTGTTCTAATGGTGTTTGTAAATAGAATATCCTGTCTGCATCTTGTACAGCAATTAACCCCTAGGAAGAATGCATGCAATGTGTTAATTATTGAACTGTCCTACCAATTTGATTTGAAACTCTTATTGCTATTTGTTTCTCAATAAAATTATGAAAAAAATAAAAATAAAAATAAATAAAAACAAAAAAATTTTTAAAGTCTAGAGACATAGCTATTTCTGCACTGCTGGAACAATGGACTCAACATGGATAACTTAAAGGAGGACAGGTTTATTGTAGTTCATGGATTCAATCCAGGGTCTGGCTGACTCTAAGGTAGAGCAACAAAACATAACAGCAAAGAGCCCCGTGGAGGAACAGAGGCTGCGGCCATAATGTCCAGGGAGCACAAAGCGAATGTAGGGTCCTGGAGGACGATGTTCCTTTCGGGTCATGCCTCCGGCTACCCACCTCTTCCAAACAGGCCACACTTCCTACTAGCACACTCAGTGGATTAACTCTCCCCATGACCCAGTCCCCTTCCAAACACAGGAGTTTTAAAAGATATTTTAGATCATAACACCTCGGATCTGCCATTAAAAATTCTGACGTCACTTTTTTTTTTGTTTGTTTGTTTGTTTTTTTTTACTAAAAGCTGCAGCACTCATAAGGATGAGCCAGTTCATCCAGGATCCGCTCTACACTCTGGTAAGCTGTATTCTTTTCTTGGCTTTCTTTCCATTTTCTTCCTTGCTAGAATTCCTTAGTGGATTTGTTTCTGTCCTTCTGTGTGCTGTACTGCAATTGCCAGGGAAAATAATTCACTCATTCTCAACATCTTATTTCACTCCTCTGTCTCCACTTTTCAATTTTTGACTCTGGTGGAAAGTTTCTTTGCTTATGCCCATTTTCCTAGAAAGCTCTGATTCTTCTTTCAAGATACCAATAAGTTGTCACTTTTGTTTGAGAAATCTTTGCTGCACCTCCTAGAAAACTTGACCACTTTGTCCCTGGGTGACGTCCTGTGCTCTGTCCACAGCATGGCTCACCCAACATGAAGCACATCTGTTCATGTATGCATCTTCTAACAAGTGCTGAACATTTGAGAGAAAATTGTTTCCTAATAGCGTTGTACAATAGGATCCATCCCCGAAGAGATTCAGTAGGTGCTAAAGATTAATAGTGTAAACTGTTTGAAATACCTGCTCATCCAGGATGAAAAAATGGAGGAAAGTGTTCTAAAACAAACTTAAATGAAATAGTTTGAATAGTTCAATAGATTCAGGAACGAAATGCCAAAGTCCTCATTTGACCTTAATATGTGTCATTTGAAAAAATTCCTTGCCTAACAAAAAAGGATATTTATTTGACATGGAAAATGTGTGTGAATTGGCAGAGAATATAGACACAACAGTTATAAATCTCTTTAGATTATTATAAGCACTCATCGAAGATTCTTTGAGATGTTTTATTTTGCTTTCCCTCTTGGCTAGATAACAAGTATGTACAGCGATGTAGCTATTTGGGAATAAGAAAATCTATCAAACACTATTCATCATCTCCCTGTCAGTTACAAAGAGCTTCAGATTTCTTTAGTGTCTCTTAGAGCAAGCAATGATTGTAACGTGAGAGGAGTAATCTCTCTCAGAGGTATGAGCAGACCTCAAAGTGGCAAGCCTTGTAAAGCACTTTAATATCAAAGGTTCTTGACATATTTGTGAAATAACCCTACAATGCTTAGAAAAGTAAAGCCATGTTTATTGTAGATTAATATATGTAAAAGATGCAATACTGCAAAGTACCTTGAAATCTCTCCACAGGAAATGTAATCATTAATAAATACTAACCACATGAGATGCAGTGATATTCATCTCTTTACAGTAGTCAGATGCTGTGAAAGCTATTTGACTTGTCATAGCAGCAGGAATAAAATTGTTAGGGTTGACACATTGGGTCAACTTGAGGAATTTAGAAGTTGAACTAAGTGACTCAGCAAGGGGCCAGGGCCCCCCGTAAACATTCTGAGCCTGGACAAGAAGAGGGCACAGAAATGGTGTGGGAACTACACTCACCCCAGGAGCAGGCAGTGTAGCCTGCTTGCAGAGAGGAGGCTTTCTCTCCTCCTTTTGCTCTGGCTGCTTTTGCTGTCTTCTGCTGCCGTAAAGTGGTGTCCCTGTGCCAGGCCACCCTGCCTGCAAGCCAGCGGATTATGGACTGAAACCTCCATGAACTGTGAGCTAAATGAACCTTTCCTTCATTAATTTGGAGTGTCGAGTATTTTGTCTCAGCAATGACAGAAAAGTTACTAACACAAATATTGAGAAAAAATATACATTCTCCCCAGTTGAACATGAAAAATTCAAAGTTAAAAAGCTTTGGCTGTTTGTACTTCATATTTTGTCAAAAATAAAACTATTATCACTTTATGTCAGACTAGGACTTACTACAGAAAAAGTATTTGAGTTGAAATTTTTTAAAGACACTTGTATATATGCAAAATAAAACCATATATATATATATATATATATATATCTGAAATAAAGATATATGTCTCATGAAATTTATAGTAATACAGAAAATTATACTATCATCACCATTGGAATTCCCATCCATAGATGATAAACAATCACAATGCAGCTGAATTTTGTCAATACTAATGAACTTGAAATAAGAAAAGGTAAAGTTCAGAGTATTGATAAATAAGTTTAGCAATTTGACATTTCTATCAATATAGTTCTTATATCATTAAGAAAGCCATGAAGGGGCTGGCCAAAGAGCTCAGCAGATTAAAGTGTCTGGTTAGGTAGATGCCAAGGCCGGGGTTCAATCCCTAGCCTGCTGTGCTTGCCCTGCCCCCAGGACCCACTGAGACAAGAGATGGAGACTGGGTATTGTGGTGTGCATCTGTAATCCCAGTGCTTGGGAGACTGAAAACAGAAGAATCATTACAAGTCTGATCTATATAGTAAGACTCTGTAGACCCTGTCCTAAATACATCAAAAAAATAAGAAAATCCATGAAAAAAATGTGAGCAGTAATAGTATATCTACTATAAAATGTAGTTAGAATAAAAGATTTCCAATGAGTTTTTGTGCTACTTCATCATGAACACATTGGAAATATGTCCTAAATATGAAAGATCTGTGATAAATTCCTTGATTTGAGATGAATTCCTTGAATACAAAGTCTATCAATGATATAGTAGAAAATGAATCAGCTAAAAAAAGTTTACAAGCCCCATGATTACAAAACGTGCATTGATACATTTTTCAACATATGGAATAACTTGTGCCTTCTGTTGACTTCACGACAAAGCCAAGGATCCCTGTGGCTTTTTCATTTTTCTTTTTATAAAGTTTTAAATTTTCTTGTGCTCATCACTCCACCATCATTTTATTTTTTCCTGTTACTGCAGTGATCATCAACTTTCTGCTGTCTGGTGAGTCAGTATTAACTTCTGTCAAATTAAAGTGTCCAGGTTAGGCCAGAATGAAAATCTGCAACATATTTGTCTATGTGACTTGACAAGCATGTAAATACTCCATTGTCACTTCACGTTATCTTGACAAACACTTGGATTCCAATGGTTGTAGTGTTTTACTCATTCCAAATAATCTTATCAGCATAGCTTTTGTTTGAAAGTTTTAGTAGTACTTAATAACAAGTTCACAAGATCTCTGGATTCAAACTGAAGCCCACATGAGATGCTTCTGATAGGTTTGTAATGTTTATTTGTGGTGCGGGTATGTGTTTTTTTTTATTTCTCCTTTGTTCCTTTATTTTGAAAATTTGTTTCTTGGGTTTATTTTTAATAGATTTAACAGTTTTAGTAGATTTGTACATGTACAGACTTTGATCATTTTCTCCCATACCAACTCTGTTGCCGCACCCCACCCTCTACATTCATAGTTTTGTGAGGTTTCAGTGTTTATCATATATTTTTCATATCAGCCCCCATTTTGTGTCCTTATACTGCCCTCTCATTCTTGTTTTGCTTTTTATATGACAAAGGAAAAGAGAGGGAAAACGGTTAATTAACAATAGCTGACAACCCCAAAATCAGTGACATTCTGTTGCTTCTGATTTGATGAATGAAAGGCTGTAATTGTCTTGCTCTATTGCTGGTATTATATATGCATTAGTATAGACAAACTTCTAATCTGTCAACAATATGGTATTTTCACTAAGAACTACTTGATAAGGAATTTCATTGTACTATTATACAACTAAATTTGTTGAACAGAATTATTTTATGAAATTATTCTTCTTAGTTCTGTTTCTAAAAGAAAAAGTTATAATAATTAATAAAATAGAAATATTGCTCTATGTCCATTAAACTATTTTTACTATAAAATAAATAACTGCTCTCTCTAACAATCTTGCTCAGAATACTAACATCATTAATTTATTTTTCAATTTAATATATAAATATGTCAATATATATGGAAAAGCAATGTGCTGATCAAACCAGGTTGAAGCAAAATAGCTCCAAACATCTTTTTCTTTATTTACTTACTTACTTATTGTTTTTTAGGGAAGGGGCTACAGGGTCTTCAGGTTCTCACTACTAGATTGGAGTCATAGTGATCCTCCTGTTTTCAGTCTCCCAAAAACTGGGATTACAGGCGTGCGCCACCACGCCCAGTCTTGAGGCTGGGGATTTTGCTCAGAGGTAGAATGCTTGCCTCGCAAGCTGGAAGCACTGGGTTTGGCCTTCGGCACCAAAATAAAAAAATAAACCTCGCCTAAAAAGCAATTCAACCAAAAAAATATAGTAAAATCAAAAAAGACTAAAAACAAACAAGGCAACACCAAGCCCAGTCTCATTGACTTCTCAGTGTGCCCTAGGGGCAGGACAGGTACTGCTGGCCCAGGGATTGATCAAAATATCTTTATAATTAAAATTGAATGCAATTTTATTTTTTATCCAGAATAAATTATGCACAGGCATGGAACGAACTCCAACAAAGTGTTCACAGAAAGAGAGCTTCAATAAGAGGTGCACTTGAAATTATCAGTGATCTGTGATCCTCCAAGGTTAGAGAGAATGTCAATTCTTTAAGGAAATTGGCTTTCCTAAATATGTAACAATAATTTTGAGCTCAGATTCCAAATCTGTCTGCAGCTACTCATTTCAGTGTTTGGCAATTCACAAATATGACAGCTTATATTTGTTATAATTGGGTACTACATTATGTTATATTTTGGATAGTAAAAACAAATATAATGGTACTATATTATATTATATATTTTGGCCTAACTCAAACCAAAATACATTCCTGTGTAAACCTGAATTTTCGCTGCTTGTCCTAATCTCATTTTTTGGAGAACAATTTTTTGTAAATCAAGAATTAATATGTCCACATTTTAAAAGATTTTCACACATGATAAAACAGGTGTTGTGAAGCCCCAACATCAGACATCAATCATGATGTTCAGGTCTTTCTGACAGAAAATTATACTTAAGCATATTTTATGTGCTATAATCTTGAACCAATTTCTTTTTTTTTTTAATTTTTTTGAACCAATTTCTTAGTTGTGCTTCGATTAAAGAAAAGCACAAACAAGACTGAATAAGCTTCAATAACCAAACCAATTCAGATATTGGCCAATAGTTGATGAGAATTAAAATACTCATTGTTCAGTTAGTAAACTAGCCTTTTCACTTAAAAATAAATGACATTAAAATATAAAGATTTGCCATTTCAGAGTAATAGAAATTTCCTAAAAATTAACATAAATAAAATCCAGGAGTCATGCATTGAGCTATAACCTCTGGTTGGTCACAACCAGAGGCTCTGTTAGCAGTTTACCAAAATAAGCAAACTAGGTTTAAAAGTCCATAACTTTCTTTTATGCCATTCAAAAATTTTGAAATCTTATTGTACAAGTTCTACATAAATCTACAATGTGTATAATTTTAGACATTTACAAAACATTTATGATGATTATTAATTGTACAGACCCACGGCCACACTGCTACATGCCCGTACGTGCCTGCCACATCCTCCACACTTCTCTGTCCTGCCCTAACCTCTCCCTCCCCCAGTCTCTTTCCTTCCCTAAAATTCCATTTACTTTCCAGTAATCTTTTATTTGTCTAGTTTATATAGGTGAGGAAAGATGGGTGATACTCGCCTTGCTGTATGTGGCTTACTAAGCTGATATCTTCCATTTCCACATATTTCCTTAAAAGTGACATCATTTTGTTTTATTGTATAGTGGAATAATACTACATAGTATACACAAACCGCATTTTCTTTATTGATTCATCTGTTGATGGATATGAGCCTGATTTTATAAGTTGGCTACTGTGAATACTACCACAGTAAACATGGATGTGTATGTGTCTCTTTTCTATCCTGACCTTGTCTCCTTCAGGTATTCACCAAAACTGGCATAGGGGAACCATGTGGTCTTTCTATTTTTCTTTAAAAACATTCTATTATTATTATTATTTATTATTATTATTATTATTATTTTGTATTTATTAGGAAAGGGTCTACAGTGTGTTCAGCATCTCACTATTAGCTCAGACTCATAGTGATCCACCTGTTTACAGCCTCCCAAGTGCTGGGACTATAGGTTCACGCCACCGCGCCCAGCATCAATTGCTGTCTCAGCTCACCCTGGGGGGCCGGGCCGGCACAGCAGGCACGGGGATCATACCCCTGGCCCTGTGCCTGCTTGCGGAACTATTTGGCAGGCTCCTTTAAAAACATTTTAAGTGAACCTTATTGAACTATAAATTATATGTAGTACATTATACATTACATACAGTAACCACAAAACTACATAATACAATTTGATGACTTTTGACTAATAACCATCTAACCACTAATCCTTTCAAGACAGAACATTTCCTCACCAAAAATTTTTCTTATAGCTCATTGCAATCAACATAAAACATCCCTGCCCCAGGCAAATATTAATCTAATTTCTTTGTATAGACTAATTTTGCCTGTTCTAAAACATCATATAAATATAATCATAGAATGTGTATACCTTTTGGCCTAGCTTTTTCCTAAACATAATATTTTGAAAACAGCCATCACATTTCATTTCTCCTTTACTTGCTGATTAATATTTTATTACACGGATATTCCACTATCAATCATCCACCCATCTGTATAGTCCAATTGCTTCCAATTTGAGGCTACTATGAATAAAGGTGTTATGAATAGCCCTATATAAGGCTTTAAATTATTGCTTGAATTTATGCTTAAAATATTGTCATTTGTTTTCAAAATTTTTAAAATGTATTTGGTTGTTACAGGGTCTCACTATATAGCTCAGACCCCTGGTGATACTCCTGGTTTCAGCCTCCGCAGCGCTGGGTACAGGCATGAGCCACCACGCCAGACTCTGGCAGGCTCAGCCCACCCTGGGGGCTGGGCTGCCCCTGCGTGTGACTCTGGGGTTGAAACCGCTGTCCCTAGGCTTGCCTCAGCTTGCCTAAGAGGCACTTTAGTCTGCTGAGCTGTCTTGCTGGCCGCTTCCAATTGCTTTTTATGCTTTGATTTTTTTTTCTACCTTTTTTTTTTTTTTGAGTTAATGAAATATTTTAGTGTATTTATTTTCTCTGTTGGCTTCATAGCTACCTCTGTTATTACTTCTTAGTTATTGTTTTAAGGCTAATCATATCCATTTTGACTTTGCTCTACAACTTACAATGTGCATCTACTTAGATCTAACATACCTTTTCTTAGATTACTTAAAGCTTTTCAAGTCTTCCAGCTGTCCCCCACAGTAGCACAAACTTCCCACTTCTTGTTTCCTGTTCTGCTTTCCACTTCTTGCTTCACACTTCACAAAGGGAAGCATTTTGAAACAATACATTTTTTTTCACCACCCACAGTTTCTTCAACTGTCTCTATCTTTCACATGTGCTTTAAGTTAGAAGTAGACGGATACTTTTTAAAATATATTATGAGAAGAAAGTGGAATCATCCATACTTTCCACTAACCAGCCATTCTCAGTTCTCATTAATTGTCTCTGTAGATTTGTTTCCAGCCACTATGATTTCCTGATGATCTAAGGGATGTCTCCCAACAATTTCAGAGCTCGGTGTTGTAGGTGGTGAATTCCATTTCTTATCTTTTTGTCTACCTGCAAAATTTTGAAGACTGTTATAATTGGATATAACATTCACAGTGGCCACTTTTAAAATATGACTTTAAAAAAGCCCTTAAATTGTCTTCTAGTTGACATTGTTTCTAATGAGAAATCTGCAAATTTTAATTATTATAGTTCCCTTATGCTGAATCTTCCTTTTAACGGGTCTGCTCTTAAGATTTATTAGTAGTACTTCAGAAGCATGACTATAATGTGCTGAAATAGAGTTATTTAGATCCGCTACACCTGAAGTTTTCTGAGGTATTAGTAGTTATAAATCAGTACTTTTTACAAATTTGAAACGTTGTTGAAAGCTGCTTCTTCAAATATATTTTTATTTCATTATCTCATTTTCTCCTCTAGAGTTAAAACTAAACAAATCACATTATCATACTTTGTTCTGGTATTCTTTAAGCTTAAATGGTTTTTTTCTGCTTTTTATCTTTGTGTGATCAAATAATCTCTACATATTTGTCATCAATATTTCTTATATTTTCTATCATGAATTTTCTCTTTTCCATTACCACTTTTTAAACTTCTGATATACTTTTCCACTTGAGAATTTCTAGGTGTTTTTTTTTTACTTAGATTTTTTTCTTGGAGTTTCTCAACCTGTCCCTCATTAAGAATATCTCTTTTTTTGTTCTTTTTAAAGAAAAAGTTATACTCTTTACTGTAAATTCTACAACTAAGCTATCTTAGATGTAGCATCTGTTGATCATCTTACTCTTCACTACAGGTCAAATATGCCTATTTCTTTATGTATGTTGTGAATTTTAAATAAAATACTCAACTTTCAAACTAATACACTGTTAAGACTCTAGCTTTTCAAAGTCGTATAACAAGTGTTCATTATTGTTTTTAGAAGGTAGTTCAATCACTGATTACGTTGCAATTTGCAGACTAGCGCTTTCATTTTGTTAATGTCGATCTTCACTGAGTCCGAAGTATTACTTTAAGCCCTATCATTTAGAAAAATTCAATCTTTACATTTTTTTGTCTGAGTCTTGATTTTGGGTTTTGGAAGAGAAAGTCTAGAGTAGTTATTATTGAAGAGTGTCCTGTTAAACCTCACCTCACATGAATATTTTATGATGTCTAGCTAGTGCCAAGATTTTGTATTGTGATTCATTGTGTTCTGCTTTTTCCCTGTAGCAAAAGCTATGGAATTAAGAAAAGTAGATTCTGGCATCACTCCAGTGTATTTTCTATAACTATTGTCCTCCAGCGCTGCTCAATTGATGGTAACTCTCTTCTACTATTAATGTAATGGTTTCATACTCACAAACACTATGAGCTCTTTGCCTATACGTGTGTGCCTCACAGATGTGGGCTGGTGTTATTGCTCTGAGCAATCTTCCAGAACCTTCTCTCTGTGCATCTCTCTTCTTTCTCATGACTGAGTCCACAGATTTGAACTGCTTAAACTGCCCTCTACAATAGTCTCTGCCTTCTTAGTTCTGCGGAGCATGAGAAGCGTCTTTACAGATCTTAAATTCTTCATACTATAGACAGAAAATTTGGTCCAGGCAGAAAGGTTGGCAATTACGTATGCACAAAAGGAGATTCATTCTGGCAGTGGGTGTGATCTTATACTGCTGTCTGCCACTGTCTGAAAGTATTTGTTTTATATATTTTCCCAGTTCTGGAGTTTATTATAGCAGAACTCTTTCACTGGTATGAGTGATTCCATCTAACAAATGCTAGTTTTGCATATTTATAGTTAGATACTAAATTTGTATTAAAATTTTCATTTGTCTTGACATATTTATGATAAACTTTAATGAAACAAAAATAAAAATCTTTCAAAAGTTTACAAAGATTCATAGAAGAAAATATTAATCACCAATGTTTGCAGAGCCCTGATATAAGAATATGACAGTTTAATAAATGTTCAAAAGTCTTTTCCTTAATATCGTGTTCTTATTAAAGGTATTAATATCTTTGACATTCACAGAACACCTAGGATGAAAAAGATGCTACAGGGATTATTTAGAAAAACCAGACAAAGATTCTTTTATGGAATTAACAGGAAATAAAAACTTACAGTACTGGGATACAATGTGGGAAGAAATTCGGCACTAGTGCTTCAGAATAAACATGAGAAGCACGTCAAAAAACAAAAGAATAGATCAGAGTGCAAGGCCCTTAATACATAAGGAAATTAACAGAGATACAACTAAACTAGTGAGAGTTCTTATGGATAAATGAATAAGAAGTAGCCATGGTAACATTAAAGACACAGGGCTTAACACAAAAAAGGCTTGAAGACTGCCCCTTGCAAGAAGCAGTGGGCACATACCTCTGCTTAGGGTTTAAAGGAAGCGAAGAAGAAAATGAAAGTATTTTTTAAAAGACTAGAGACAAGTTTTACATCATGAATATCAAGATTTTTGCTTTATTCTCTCATAGCAGCAAACCACTGAATGATCTTACAGGTGGAAAATGTTTTGATCTGAGTGCATGTTAATATGATATGAGTGACTAGATGCGATCAAATGTTCCACAATATTACTTAATCTACCATGAAAGTTTATCACATTTTATGGTTATCTAATTATATATTAGTCTAAACATAGTAAAATTTGCAACAAACAGTAATTTTTTATTGTGACTTGAAATCTTAATCACAGGAAATTCCAGCTCATTGAAACAAAATTAAAATTCAAAGCAAAATTACCTATAAAGAACAATTTAACTCAATAACAAATTTAACTATTTTTTTGAAAAAAAATATGTATTTAGTACAGGGTATACAGGATAACCATTGTTTTGACATGTAAAAAAAATTAGATTACTTTTGCTTTGCAAGAGTTCAAACTCATGAGCTAAATCATATGTTCAGAGCGCTTTTCCTTTACAGGGCAGAAACGGTGGTTAAAATGGGACGTGGATTTTGTCTTTAATGAGTGGGCATCAGTAATCTCATATGAAAATTAAGAAGTTGTAGATATTTTCTAGGATTCTTTGAAGTTTAAAATACTGCAGTTCAAGTAAAATATCTAATGTCTTGGTAAAAGTTCAAAGTCATTTTCTCATATTAAGGAAACTTCATATGGGTGCTCAGAACACTCTCTGTCCTTCTAGCACTATTATCACCCTCCATTTAAAATACTTTATATTCAACAAGGTTTAAGGAAGCAACTACTATGTATACAATGTCACCGTGTTGACCATGTGAGAAATAGCACCAACCAACCAACCAAAACAAGGTCTTTATCTTCAAGAAACTTTTGAGTTCTAGTCTATGAGAATAAATGGGAAACGCTGGAGTAACCACAGAAAGCTTTTGTCACAAACTTCTTTGAAGACCAGAACAACAAAGTGTGTGAATGTCTACATATCCTCAGGGTGGACTTGTTTAGCACCTTCCATTTCTGTTAGAAAACTACTGTGTCGTGGGACTGCCATGTTGTTCTTCCTGCAAATATGAGCGCATGGACTGAAACTTCAAGCACACATTGCTTCCAAGGATTCTTATCTCCATTTTTGTCAGGCAAACATTGTAGTTGAAGTCCACCACTGAGCCTGCAGCTTAGGGCTAACAGAGATTCCAGTCTAAAGCAGAGTGAACTTCTATAATCTTCCTCCCTATGAGCTACATTATTCCTTTCTTCCCTACACCCTACACACAACCTCCATAGATAAAGGGGAGAGTGATGACTTATTCATACCCTAGACAAAGATTAAAAATATTTAAGCCACATTTCTTGAATAAATTCTAACAATTGCTGACAATTACAGATAATAAAGATCAGTGAAATAAATGTTTGGTTATACTGTGTCACCTAAAGGTCTGTATGTGAGAGGGCTGATTACAGTGTGGTGATGTGGGGAGACCATCAAGAGGTGGGGCCTGGAGGGTGTTTCTAGGTCAGATACAGGCACCACTTTCAGAGGAGATGAAGGGAAACCTCCTGGGACTCAGAGTTGGTTCTCTTGAGGAGGTTGTCATAAAAAGAACAAAGCTGGCTCTGCCCTCTGCTCTGGCTTCCTGTCTTGCCACTCAACTCCACCTTCCACACACGTTCCCACTGCTGTGGCAGCATGTGCCGTGGATTCCTCACCATGACCCAGACACTCTGGCACCGTATGCCTGGGCCTCCACAACTGCAAGCTACATGAACCTCTTTGGCTTATAAACGAGCCAAAGATACTTCCTTACAACAATGCAAAACTGACAAGTGCCCGTTCTGTGAGTATGGAATGCTGTTTCACACTCTATCACGTCTTTAGTTTTCTTTACTAATGTTTCATATTTTGTATTTCCGGTGTACAAGGCTTTCACCTTCTTAATTAAATTTATTTCTGAGCATTTGATTGTTTGGGTATTATTTTGAACAGAATTGTTCCATTTTTCTTTTTGGGTTAACTTTTGTTAGCCTATACAATTGTTTTATCAACTTAATTGTATATTCTATAGCTTTCATAAATTTGTTGTGGAATTATTAGGTTTGCTTTTTTTTTTTTTGTATTTTTTAGTCAGGGCCATCAGGGTCTCATTACATAGATTGGACTCATAGTGAACCACCTGTGTTCAGCCTCCCAAAAGCTGGGATTACAGGCACTTGCCACCTCGCCCAGTCTCAATCACTGGCTCAGCGCACCCTGGGGTTGGGGCCAGAACCACATGCCAGGGATCGAACCCTGACCCCTGAGTCTGCCTAAGTAGGCGCTTTAGTATGCTGAACCATTCGGCTGTCCTGGAATTATTAGATTTGTACATGTAAAATTATTTGTGAATAGAAGATAATTTTAACTCTTCTTCAATTTTAGGTGGCATATTATTTCTTTTTATTACTTAGTGACTCACACCAACACTCTAGTACTATTTCTTTCTTCCCTTTTTTTTTGTGGTTTTTTTCTTTGTTTGTTTGTTTGGTTGGTTGGTTTTGTTTTGTACTAGGGATCAAACTCAGGACCTTGCACTTGCCAGGCGGGTACTTATGCCGCTGAGCCATCTCACCAGCTCTAGTATTTTTTTGAATAGCAATGACAAAATTGCACACCTGTTTTTTGTCCCATAGTTTTGAAGAAAATATCTAGTTTTTCACTATGAATTGATAATGAGGTGATATGTTCCTAGCAAATGTTTTGCTGTTTTTTGTTCTTTTTTTTTTATCAAGAAAGAATACTAAATGTTTAAAATGCTTTTAAGTATCTGTTGAAATGCTCATTCCCTTCCTTCTGCTAATGTGGAAACACACAATTAGTGTTTTTTTTTTTTTAATGTGTTGAGCCACCTTTTCACACAAATGACAAATCCGGGCCACTTGGCTCTGCACTGATTGTTATAATGTGATTCTGGATTGGGTCTGAAGAATTCTGAGTCAATTTATGAGGTAAATTGGTCTGTAGTTTGATTCCTCCATTACTTCAGGAAAGTTACTTTAAATTCTTGGTCAGGGTCCGTTCCAGGTGAATGTTCCTGGTCCGTTTGGCTGTTTCGCCCTTCTTGCTTCTCCTGCGCGCCGTGCCTCATGTCAGAAGCCTTGCACGCGATGCGCACCTGGCCGTGCGTCTCCAGGAGCGCCGGGAGCACGCCCGCCCGCCCACGCTGGCACAGCTGGGAGTACGCTGGCACAGCTGGGAGCACGCTGGCACAGCTGGGAGTACGCTGGCACAGCTGGGAGTACGCTGGCACAGCTGGCCATGCGCTGTCCTGTGTCACAGGAGTTTCTTAACTCGCTCCTGCATTTTTCACAAAGGAAACCGGTTTGTGCGTTGTTCAATCGATGTCTTTATATAGCCTCCTATTCAGTTACCATGCTGGTATTTTCAAAAGATCACATTTTCATTAGAATCATTGCTGGCTGCAGTAGTGTTCCGACTGAAAGTAGCTTAAACTAAAATTACAGGATCACGAATACCAGCACCCGAGAAATAGTGGCACGGACCGCAGTCAGAGTTCAGTGATGTGGTGCAAAGCGCCCTATTCTTCTCTGCCCTGTGAGGCAGATGGCTTTAATGAACAAAACATCAAGGGAAAGACTACTTGTCGTGGCCTGTGGCATGCGCTTTTCTCTGAGCCGAGGACAGTTTTCTGGGAGCGTGTGAGAAGCACGTGCCCACGTGTGCGCGACCTCGTGGAGGCCACCGACTCGAGCGCAGTCCCAGAACTCATTACAGTCGGGAAAGGCGCTTGTGTTTGTGACGTGAGAGGATGCGAGTGCAGCAGTGAGGTTGAAGCTTTAGAGACAGAGCGACCAAGCAGGAACCCACAGCCAAAAACGCATTCATCTCAGTGTCAGTGCTGCAATTAAACCTGAATGTTCAGCTGCAGGGTCAGGGCGTGAGCGCCGCGTCTCAACGTGCTGACAGTTCTGCATGTTCACTGGGGCATGCTTGCCGTCATACGCTCACCACCACTGGGAGAGGGGGGGAGGGAGAGGGAGAGGGAGGGAGGAAGGGGGAGAGGGAGGGAGGAAGGGAGAGAGGGACGGAGGGAGAGGGAGAGGGAGAGAGAGAGG